>JAODIE010019952.1:23768-87435 GCA_027575565.1 Diploeciton nevermanni
TCATTAATAAACTATATTTTCTTCTTTGGTCAATTCTGATAGTTTAGGAATAATATACTTTGAAATTCATGGTTGATCAAGAATGACTGTATTTTGGGATGAATCAAGGGTTACACTGACTTCCACCTTGTAATAGAAAGATAGCTGAAGTTGTTTTCGATTGTGAAAAAGAAAAAAGTTGTAACCCGTAAAACCAGATGGATTTTAAGAAGGTAAAGAAGAGTGGCGTTTAGAAACAAGTTCGTGACCTATTATAATCATCTTTGACTTGCGTACTGCGTTTCTGCCTTAAGACATCTTACAGTAGAAGTCCAATTCATCAACAGTTGTCTTATTCTCCGCCTTTTTTCAATCGATACTTGAAGAGATGGATCTGGTTAATATGTACTTGTTATTATTGAAATTTATTATAGGATTGTCGTCGACATTAAATAATTTCAATGCAACACAATTGAAATTGCCACAAACATAAATGTTATGCAACTGCAAATACATTAATTATAAAAATGATTTATTAAAATAATGTTTTTATGAAAATATATATCTCATTTAGCAACTAAACTATATTAATTTGAAGCTTATATTATCTCATATAATGTAGACAACTTTTTTCAGTTAAGCAACTTCTTCTGCTTTCTCTATAATTTTTGTGTAAAACAAAGGAAAGAAAGTAACAATAGATTCATTACAACTAGTATTAATTTTAAAATAGTTTTGTCTATTTTGAAAGCAAATAATCTCTCCTTGAAGCAAGTCCAAACAAGTTCATGCAAGTCCAATTCAATCCGAGACAAGACGCAAATACTGATTAACTAGCTCTGCAGTTTTCAAGTAAAACAGCGTGTTTATTAAAACTCTTGTTTAATTTTAATAATTAATTTTGGAAACTAGTGCTGCCTTTATTTTCCAAAGTTTCCACTCATTTTTTAGAAAAGCAACAAAGTACTTTTTTGCAAAACAGGTCTAAACAAGAATCAACTTGTCTTTAGACAACTTTATTAAATTTGGATTGTGTTTCTCAACTAAGCAAAGCCTAAAAATTGCTTTCTTTATTTGAATTTCTAAACCAAAGTTTTACCTTCTTACAAAGATTCACTTTCAAACAACTCCTTCGTCTGAAGAGCAAACCATTACTTACTTCTTGTAATGTTCATCTCAAACAATTCGAGTTGTTCAGGTGTGCTGGACGCTGTTCCATCATGCTGTCGAGACTAGATAATAATCCCAGCATAGTTGTACCACTCGCAGCCGTTGTTCTAGCTTCGGCATTATACGAGGCGTGTGTAATTTACATCTCAGTCATGAGAACACGAAGACGAAAGAAGAGAAAAATCCATGTCGCAGAACATGCCGAGTGTAGATTACACAATGTGAACTCAAATTCATCGAAGACCATCAATCACGAGATTCACTCTTCTTCCTTGTTACTTATCTCTCGCCTCAAATACCAGGCATCATGGAATGTTAATTACAAACTAATTTTATTTTCTCGCTTCAGGTGAGTTTGAAGCTAAAGCTGAAAAACAGCAAAAATAAAGAGAGTACACTTTGACACTTTCATAACTTGAGCAATATTCGCATCATGCAATTCACTGCCTTCATACCCCAATTTACATAAATGCATATTCCAGAGGGCGCGCATCACGTCCAGTGTGTACACGCTGCTGTATATCTTGTCGTGTATCGCCATTTTCAATCTCGTCGTTTAATTTCGTCGCTTTAATGTGTTTTCCCGCCCGCGTGCAGACTTCATTATGCGCGCTGCAGCACGGCGTACGCTTCAATATCAATAATCACAAATCATTCCGACGCGCAAGAAGAGATTTGCGCAATTGAAAAATCTAGGCAACCAACGACATTCGGTGAATTTCCCCACCTAGGTTTGCGTTCAAGTTCAGCGCACTCCGGAGATTTAATTAGCGCCGTGCAATTTACCGATATGCGAAAAATGTAAATTGTACTTTGGAGTAAATGATTATGATTAAACGATTTATTCGTATATTATAAAAATGCAAATTATTTTGGAAGTTTATGCCACCAAACTAACATTAATTCAAAAAAGCAGAATATGTAATTTAATTATTGAAAACATAAATACAATTGTGTTCAATGTATAGTTAAAACAAAGTATATGTATTTTAAATCAATTATATCACTAAGAAAGATTACTTTTGTAAAAATATTTCCATATTACAAAATTTTTTAGAGAGATAGGTTATTTGGTTGCAATGTAGGTAATCAAATTAACAACCTGTTGAAACATCACAAATTTTCACTTACACCAATACCCCAAGTTGTAATTTTCGTAATTCGTCCTGAGTTGGCAACGTGTACCTTTGCAAGATTTGCAATTTTCTCACTTTTCTCGCCACATTCACGCAGATGTGATGTAATCAAGAATACGTGTTACGCTTTGCGCAGCATCACGAGCGCTTGGAAAACATTAGGAAGTCGTCGGTCAATCCGTGCAGAAATCAACGCCGCGCAAAAACAAACAAAATGAACAGGTAAAAAGCCTCAGCTGGCTTCTACCTTCTGGATACGCGCTGAGTAGAAGATTAACGACAGCAGACCGGTGGGCAGCGTAATGCTCGCTTTACAAGCCGACAATTTCCTACAGTCGCGGATGTCGAGTTAACACAAGTAAGGCTTCTCTAGCTTGAATTGAGAGTATAGTATGTGTGAAAAAATTGACGACTCTGCAAATTGTCACTGGATTATATCTAAGAAATTCGTTTGTCGGCGAGAAGTAAAGAAAAGTGTCTAGTTGTTTTTCCAAATGCAGGAAAAGTGGTGTGAGTCGCCATGTTGCAAGTGGGACTTTAAGACTCAGGAAATGTGAATCTTGTTGATTAAAGTACCTATAACTGGAGATGTTACAAAGTGTTTTAAAAGCAGAATATATGAGGTGAATTAAAGATAAGGCAACGAATAATAATTTATGCATAAACCACATAATTAACATTATTATAAATCACATCAATTTTAACTACTTTCTAATTAGAGAAAAAAATAATTAAATAAATCTATTATTTGCTTTTCTAAACAAAATCTACGTAAATTAAAAAATATTTTATATTTTAGGCAACTTGTGATACATTAGAGGTGATCTGCTTATTTTTAATAAAAGCAGCTTTATAGTTATCTGGCAAGTTCAAATAAAATCAGCACATGTCTAAATTTTGCATCCAATTTGAATTTTCCGGTTTTATCAGACTTCTTTTGCCTATTTTTTAATTACTTATCTGCCTAAATAAGTTCCAATAACAATATCTAATTTCCTAGTATTATTTAAATTCCCACCTAATTCCATGAATTCTTGAATAAAGATTTAGCTAGAACAGGAAATGCTGTTGTGGATTTGAATTTCATTGCTGGGTTACAACATAATTACATTATTTCATCCATTATAATTTTATAGCTTGCGGTCATTAAACTGCTCATTACAATAATAAAGTCTAATAAAACCACAAAACGTAAAGCGCTGAAATCAAAGCAATTTTGAGTGTACCCTTCAATTTTTTCTTCGTTGTGCTCTTTGCACTGTTTGCAGTACTTGTGTACTTTTGAATGAATAGATTATGTAGATAATTATGTAGTTTGCTTTATTCATTTTTATTGTAATTTGTATTAATGGTTGAAATGTAATAGAAAAAATTAAATTACTTTTACAATTTGTCAATTATTATTAATTAAATAAGTAGTTGATTTATTCTGATCAGTTAACTATACAAGTGAAAACAGAAATTTCTTATTCCAAACACAGTTTTATAACATATATATACCAGATGTGACTTAAATATGATTCCAAGTCATTGGATTACTTTTTTAATCATGTAATCTTTTAAAAAACGTTGTTTCTCCAGTCTTTTATTACTATCAACATAACTAGACAAATAAAATTAGACAAACAACCATGCCACAAAGAAATTAATTTAATCTCCTTTGTTTTTGTGAATTAATTATTCACTATTAATCTGTTAGACTATAGAGCTGACGTGAGTATAATACACCGGAAGCAGATATTAAATAGAGTATTTTAGTGAAAAGCTATATTATTTAATTTTAATAGTTGTTGAGTTATTGAGCTTTTAAGTTTGAGTAGTGTGACCGCGACGAGTGATGAGAGAGTCGAGAGATATAGAATGCGTAGGGAGTAGAAGCAAAAGGGCAAGTGACTTGCAGTGGCTTGATGATTTTTTAACTATCAATAATTCGTACAGATTTCAACCGACTTAAACCAAATTTAAAATTTAGTTCTAGTCTAACCTTTTCCGTCGATGTGTTAAATTTGTCATCTGTCATATTTTGACATAACATAACTGAATATGATTTAATATTGACTCACGCACTAACAACCGTAAAATTAACTCGCAAGTCAATGAACTTTTTTCCTTCTTCGTGCGTGTTTTGCTTAATTTGCACAGTTACACACTGCCAATGACATTGGCAATGACTCTTCAACTTAAGTCAACTTAAACTAAGTAAAATCCAGTTAAACCAATCTCATCCGCCACACTTACAACGTCAAGAAATAAGAAGCTAAGTAAGTCATCTTGAAATCAAACTGGCCTGTATCGTTTATGTCATTACTTTAAATTTCTCACATACGTAATGATTAACTAGAAGGAATTACAGATCAAATCACTTCAAAGAAGATGTATATTTTATACAGTTTAAAAGTATTCAGGTGAAAGTGCCGTTTTTAATTAATATTCTCTTATATAATGAGTTTGTTCAGAAAAACCAGAGAAAATAGTAAAACAGGTTGGTTAGAGCAATTTATACGATATACTATAAATAAATAATGCAGTATATTCTAGAATAAATAGAAGTGTAGAGAATTCAGTTATTAAATAATGTTGCTACAAGAATGACATAAAACAGACGTGTCAATAATAGTATCTAACGCATAAATAATAAACAACAACTAAACATGATTTGCTTTAGTTCCTAACTGTCTTCTTTAATGTTTTACATTTTGTTTTATTAACGCAAAGTGTGGAAATTATTAATGTAATCAAAGATAAACATAGGCAACCAACCGTATACTTGTAATAACAGTTCATTCAATTACAAAAATAAATTGAAGAACTAAAAGAACACTAGAAGAAATGCCGTAATGTTATTAAAATATTAATTTAGTTATTATGTGTGAATAAAGCAAGTAGTTTTAATATGAACATAATTCACCTGTGTACAACATACTGGGTGTTTCAAAAACACTAAATTAATTAACTGGTTTTTGTTTTATTTAATTTTATTTAAGGAAAATTATGGAATCACAACAAAGCAATGAATTTTCATTAAGAGCGTTGTCACCCAGCCCACGAGAACATGTAATAAATTCCCACTAATTAATTGAATTCTTATGTTTTGTTTCTCTTGGCGTCAATTTACGATTACAAAAAGCTCACAGCAAAGAAAAGAAAATCATGGAAAGCTGAAACTTCTCAGACAGTTATGCGTTAATTGACGCTGCATTTCTTACAAATAGATTCAAACTAGATAGATTTTATACAGATCTAAAACATCTGCAGTAATATAATATAATTCTAGGACATTTCTTACAACGTTAGGTCTGCTATTATGTTGTGAATTAAGAACGTTTTTCACGATGTTGATCATAATGACTATCACAGCGGTTGCAAAGAATAGCGGAAAACAACTGGTGTATGAAAGTAATAAAACGAAATCACAAACAGAAGTTTGATGTGAATGTAGAAAGAGAAGAAAAAATGAAATCTTATGCATAACAATGCCGAATTGTATGAAATAATTGTAAAAATCTACATAATAAACACAGTAATTTTTTAACATTCATTATATGAAGATAATTTTACTGTAACATTTACTATAATTTATTTATAAAACATCTTTAGCTTTCTTCAGCCTCGAAAACGTTATGCGAATAAATATTTAATAATTGTTATAGTTAAGTTATATCAAGATAATAAAAGATAAAAGCATATTCTTCAAGATTATTAAACTTGTGTTAATTTCTAATTTCTTTTCTTTGAAGTATATCAAAACTTCAGTTAAGATCAAAAATTTCGAATGATTTGAGAGGTTCATGATATGATTGTGCAATATATTGAGAAAGTACATGTAAGCAGGCTTTATTCTGTAACTTATAGCTCATTTTCCCATTTTGAACATGTTTGAACATACTCCACAACTTACTTAAAAATTGCACAATTTTTAATCTCCATCACTTTAAAATTCCACTATTATTTTTATCTTCTTCTAAGCGGAAATACTAATTTTAAGTAAAGAATAAATGCATTAAGAGTATATGTATTAAGCACTAATTATAATTAAAACAGCTCCAAAAACATACTGTTATTAATTATTAACTTAATTGTGCAATTTATTCAGCTTTGCATCTTGGTTATAAGCACGAGTATATAACTTATTTATATTCAATTTCTCTACTATTTAAGTGATATCAAGGGTTATCACCAATAAATAACAATCAAGCAGAATTTCAAAGCGCATTCATCAATGTTTCAATTAGTGAAGTGGATTTTCAATCAACACGGCATCAGCATTGTTGCACCGCTAGTTCTGCTCCACAAGTATGCAATGCGCAAGCAATTTAAATTAATTTAAGCAAGATTAATGTTGCGCACTGCTCGTTATTTGTTACTTGTTGCCTGTAATCGAACACGATATAAATCATTGTTAGCTTTGAATGAAATTCAAATTTATATTCCAGTCATGATCCGGCAAAAAAACAGAAACAGAAACTTATCTTGTAAAGAAACTACATAAATTGCTTTATTTCAATGGGGATTGTTCATGGTGAAAATGACTTAAATCCCTTCTTACAAGTAAAAATATAACATTTTAATATAAATACAGAATCTAGAAGAGTAGTATTTATTGAGATTTAACCTAAGTCACAATGAGACAATAAAAATTCAGAATATTGTTGAGTGTACTTACGAAGTGTTTAATATTTATTATGATGATTAAATTTTAGATAAATTTACATAACAATAAAAATTATAACTGCAAACAATACAAGTGCTATAATTTAAATAAAGTATCACTTAGATGTAAATTTAACTTAAAACAACAATTTTAATAGACTTAAGTCAGTTCAAAAAATAATAAAATCCGAGCTTATACTTGTATATAATTAGAATTTAATTTATAATTAAAGTACTGTTTAAAATGGACTTAAACCACTATTACATTGAACTTAAATCAATGTATAACAATTAGTACAAAAATTCTCTTTAGTTATTTTTGAGCATTTATGAAGTTGCTATTTGTTGGAAAATTGAAGAGATTGAAACAGGTTAACGGTATATCATTTGGTCTACAGACTATGCAACCAAATCATCTATATCATAACCCTCCTAGTTTTTCAAATTTAAAATTTACAAACAATGGTAATGTAGTCAAAACACATTGTTGTCAATTTACGCTTTATGCCTACTTTTTTGGTCAAGTTTCAAGCTGAAGTCTTGGTTTTGACTCAGATAAGATCTAATTGATCAGAACATGATGGCAAAGATAATCATAACATGTTTTAGAAAATTCCGCATCTTGAGTTTAAAACTTTGAAGAAAAGCATAAATTGCTTCATATCATAGCTTAAGCCAAAATCAAAATATTTCCTTAAGATTCTAGACGTAACTATGTAATTTATTACTTTTTCGTAATTTAATTCAATCCTTGCCAACTAATAAAGCCATTAAACAAATAAAGAATGCGCCTAATAATAGTCGGCCAGTGATGACACCCCGAAGGCAAATTGAAAGAAGCGTTTTAAACGAACACGTGCGCGACGCACTTAATGAACGATAATTAGCAATAAGCATGATGCTAATGCGAATCAAGCCGCCGGCGACAGCAGAATAAATGTATGTACTGCATTATTATCTCTTTTGAACTTTATTTTTGTTGCTTGTATTTAATATAGTTAATGGGATTTATGATTACAAAATCAAGAAAATATTTTATTTGCAAAATTTCTAAGAAAACAGTAAAGTAACTTATCATTCTCTAACATTCCACTGCTTATTGTACGTTAGCGATTCGCTTCGATAACAATGTTATGAGACCTGTGGCTGCTGCTCGCAAACCAGAACAATTTCCATTTAATTTGTTGCATTAAAGTTGCTAGCATGAATTGCATATTGCTATTCGATATCTCAATGTGTGTGCAAGCTATGGTACACCAGAGGAAACAAAACTTTCGATAGGAATTTCTAATTAAGAAAATTGTGCAGGTAAATTACAAAACTGCGGCACACCATATAGTAGTAATTTTATTAAGATTAAATTTCAAATTTAGTTTAATTTGGTACATATAATATACGTTTCTAATTTTTTAAACCTCAATAATAAATAGAGTAATAAAATTAAAAGGCTCAAATGTGCACAGAAATCTCAATAATAAATATTTTATTTAATTACTATTGTTTTGCTTTTATTTTTTATGATGAAAACCTACACTTCTTAGTATGTTTCTTGACAGTAACAGTTCCTTGAGGTTTAAGTAGAGTCTGAACTGCAAAACTTTAAGAAAGCAAAAACAGAAAGAAAACTAAGGTGAAATCTAGGTGTAATCTTAGCTACATTTGCAACTCATTTCGATTCAAAGATTTGTAGGGAATTTTAGCAATATAATTTGCAGGTTAATTAACTTTATTTCATATACAGTCTATTACATTCAACCATGTTTTGTTCTTAATGTAACTTATGCAAATATTTAAATTTGTTTATTTTAAAAAACAACGAATTCAGAGAAATACTTTAAATTTCACTACATCATTGCATTTGGTTTTAAATATAGGAGCACTCAGTAGAATAATGTCCGCACTACATCCTCTGGAATGCCTATTACCATTAGTATTAATTTTAATATCGGTGCGAGTCGAGGTAAGCACTGGAATTCCGCGCACAAACCACGAAAACCTCAAAACAGCATCGTGTAAAATACACCAACCGCACATAGCCTCATTTTATCTTTATTCATCAACTCATCTCCGAGCTGAGACCGCAAACTATAAACTGGCCGAGTGGCTAATAACAGATTCAGAGGGGGAGATCCGCTTGTGAATGGTGTTCTAGCCTTAATGTTTACCTCAAGTCTTGAATGTTAACATCTTACCAACATTAGCATGCAAAATTTTCGCCATCACTTGCAAAATGACGGAATATCGCTGCAATGAATAATTTCAATATAAATTGATAGCATAAGAGACAATGTACTAAAAAGTGTAAAATTTGTGTTTGATTTGATAGATTTATGATATGATTTTCACAATGATATGCACGATTGCTTCGACATGTTTAATCTGGTTAAACATCTTCCAACTTACTCCAATAGTGTTGACCTCTTTACCTAAAAATTAGTATATAATATGGTCTTTCTTGTCCTAACTTAAGTTATCTGCAAGACATCAGATATAAACTAGAAATTAATTTTGTTAGTTTTCCATCAGATCGTTATATCTTTTGACTTCTGCAAACCTAAAATAAAAAACATTTGATGCATTTGTATTATGACGTTTAACTAAAAGAAATAAGTGTAATATTGTCAATAAAAAACATTTGGTTTATAAATGGCGGTAGTGACAAAATACAAAACTAACGTAGATTAACAAAATAAGAAAGATAAATAAAATCTTACTGAAATATAAAGCAAGTGTATTTATACAAAAGTTTCACAGTTCTAATTGTATAAATAATCATACGAAGAAAACATTTTGTGTGTTTTGCAAAATAGACACCAAAATTAATTGTTGTTCCAAATCAGACTTAAGATTTAAGCAATTTGTGACCAAAATCATTTCTTTTCATTCCTTCTGTCTGCAGCCGTTTCAACATGTCTTAACATGTTCAAACTTGCCCACATGTGGCATATTTTCTTCCACCCTGATAATATCTATCACATATTATTTTGTTTCTAGTTTAGAAATTACCACTTCTTTGTAATGAAGCACCTGCTTCAATTGCATAGAATCGATTTAAATTCCAGGCGTTAAAAAAGGTGCACAAATATAATTGCAGATCTCGAATGTATCTGCTCTACCTGACAGAGTGACGATGACGTGCCTTGTTTTAGCATTAAACTCGCGTTAAGCCCCTGCGCGTCACTTTTCGCCTCGCGATTTGCTCGCCTCAAATTTGCATCGAAAGTGCGCAAGTACGCGATTGCGATTTGTTTCATGCGTTTTTCTCTTTTGTTTGTAGGTAAGCATCGATGTTCATCCATCACGCCGACGCCGAAGTGGATTTTACGATTTACAAATTGATAGACGTCTCGCAACGCGCACGCAATAAAAACGTACCACAAACAACGAGACGTGGCGGCAGCGGACTTTAATGGCTATCAATCACTTTTAGTACGGATTGGAAATTGGAAAAATTTAACTTGCAAATGGGCTCTGCGTATGACTAACATATATTGGTGCAACAAATTACAACAAATATATTTTTTTGACATTCTTGTCTAGAAATTATAAAAGCAAATTTATTTCTCTAAGCTGACCCGCTCTATAGCTCAGACGGTAAATCGTCTCATTGCAGCAGTGATGGCGAGATGATGGCATATTCTGGAAACACGGGTTTAAATCCTGCTGACGGTATATTCAATAACTGCTAATAACCCTGGTAGTTGATGCAGTATAATAGAATGGAAGTCAAGTACGGTGTCAGTATCTGGCATGGTTGCAGTACGCTCAAAAAACTTTTTTTCAACTAAAACAGCAATAATTTATATAGAAATATCCCATTTTCTAGATAAAGAATTTACCTGAGAGATTTTAATCCCCCCAAAAAAATTGTGATTCAGTATTCTATTAACTGATAAAAATTATTTAATATTTATCAAAATTGATTACAAATGTTTTGAGTGAAGATTAATGCATTTGATCTCTGCAAACATTAAATAAAACATATTTGATGGATTCGTATTAAGACTTTCAACAAAAACTAGATAATTGTAATATTATAGATATTAACTAATAAATTAGCATTCCCACAAGATATTAAGTTATCTTAACTTTGAACAACTAAGGAAGCTCATTAACAAATAAATAAAATCTTACCGACATCATTAACTTGATCACATTTCTAATACCTATTTTCTATTTATGATCTAATTTAAAGTACATCATCTTCTCACAATTAGCACTAGTAATTAGGAAATCATTTTCTTCAATGTTTTTAATGATACAGATCTTTTTCCGTGACTTGACTGGAAAGCAGTCATTATTTGTTGGTTCGTTAGCAAAGAGTGCTTTGCATTTTACATCCTCAGAACACCGCATTCACACACATTGCATGTTCCTGGTTGCATCTAACATTTTCTAAGACGTCATAATGTGTCTTAAGTTGAGCCAAGTTGATGTAAAGTACCCGAAGACTTGAGACGTTAAATTTTACGACTGCAATTGGCGCAATGAGGATCATAATGCAAATGTGTGAATTTGGCGTAAACTTCTTACATTTCTCACATTATCCACTTGATTTTGCTTGGCATTATCCAAATGGCAGGCGAGTTAGCGGCTCAAAGTGGCGTTAAATTGAGTATATAGCTTCTAATAGAGTTTCCCAAGTATAAATTGAAAGTTTTAATTTAAAGCTTTGATTTTGTTCATTTACTGAAGCCTATAATATTAGCGTACATATATCTAAACAATATAAATTACCAAAACAACAAATTTAAAATTTAGTGCCAATAATAAAGCACATTTTATGTATTAATTATTAAGGTAATGGGTTTATTTTCAACATAAGAAAAGTATTTTATTCTAACTTTGATATGATAATTTTTTTAAAAAAATATTTGTTAGTTGTTGAGTTATAAACCATCAAAAATAAGTCAGGCATGGAGCGAGACTAGAAAATGTTGCAATTTAAGGTTAGCTTTGAATTAAAACCTACTTAACGTATGAACCGCATAACATATTTAAATTCTAAGAGAAGATTCAACAACTAGACTTACTATTGCGTTTGTTTCTATTTCAAAAAATATTTAAAAAATTTTTAATATACCTCATATTCACAATTACATTTCTAGCATAATAAACGACAAAAACTCTGATTGAATTAAAATTTATTTCAATTAAAACCTCTTAAAATCATACACATTTATTATGTTTTTATAATAATAATAATCATTAATTTATACGTTTACTATCAAAGTTAAAATTCCAACTCAAACCTCCTCTAACTTTCAGCCCATTTGACATAAGTCTATTTTATTCTTAGTGCCCCTTAACAGTAATATTACATTATATCACGATTATACTCAAAGCATGGCGTCAATTTATTCTCTTCTCAGGCTCTTTCTTTACAATCGACCTTTTACCTACATCTGTCTTCAACCGTTGTTCTTCAGCAGTGGCATTGCCATTATTCGCAAAGCATCTCAACATTTATTCCTACTACGTTTGCTGATTATTGTATTTAGCTGATTATATTTTGATCGAAAGAGATACATGTGCACAGTCTGCTGCACTTGTGAACTAGTTAGAGGTTGTGCAAGTTATGTGGTAGAATGAAAAATTGTGCAAAGAGTTAAACATTGGCTGACCTAAATCTTAAGATGATATATTTGAATTTCTCTTCCTCGAGAAATTCCTAATGGATTATATGTCATGTACAATATAGTGAGGTAAATCGAAAAAGCTTTTTTACTTTACAAAAATGAGAATTAAAGTGAAATTAAAAAGGAAAGAGCAATGATTAAATGAATTAAATGAATTATTTAGTATTTAATGTAGTATTTTTGATTACTTATTAGTTGAATATATATTCAACTTTAAGTACACTGTACTTAAGAACTGTATGTAGGCATTAATTTCAGAGTAAATTTCATATTTAAAATAGAATATCAACATTAATTAATAATTTATTAGTTTCATATTCTGCCTAGTAGAAAAGTATAACAATATGTTTTTATTTCAAAAGAAAGACAAGAAAAAATGTTTAATAGTTCTTAAGTAATTTATCCACAAAGTTGACTCTTTAACTGCAATGAATGCCACGCTACATTTTTAGCTTAATTTCCAATGCAAACTCAGATATCTCTTAAACAATAAAAGCTATTTCAATTCTGCAAAAAAACTCAAAAACTAGATTTAACAGTAATTGATTTAACTTTATACAAAATAAGAAAACCATCTCTAATATACTCTAAATTCATTCTAACAGTAGAGAGATTAAATTAACAACGCTACTAAAAAAAATTAATACATTTTAAAGAATGCACATGACTTTTTTGTAAAAGTACTGTTTATTTTAAATTGCTTATTGTCTATTTATTTCCAACAAATTGGGTAGTTATCTAGTGATTTATTAGCATCAATCGACTCCATATACTTCATCATACACCCGCCTCGCAAATCACCGCAACGGTAAACTGCGATTAAGCAGTTAAAATCTCTCATTAAAATTTCGAGCGCGTCACGATCCGCCGCCATCACCGCCATTGATTCATCGATGCGTCTTTATATAGCCACCGCATTGAGAGCTCAAATCGATCACATCGATTGAAATATTTCCCATTTACCAGAGTAAATGACGCCTACGAATGTTTTATTCTATATATATAACCACAAATGTGATTTCACAATTATGAAAACTGTTAGCAAACAGTGTGCAAAGTAAATGACGTCCATCTTGTTATTGGGCACATGATGCGTCGGCGAATAACTGTTTCCGGGCGCAGAGAGTCGCGCAGTCGGTCGAATAACGTTTAGCTGGATTGTGAATTGGGAGCGCGCGCGAACGCAAATCACGCCACATGTTCGCAAATAATTGCGCAGAAGGATGCAAAACCCGAAACAAGGCACACAGGATGGGAACGGCATTCGCAATCGTTAGCGCAAGGTAAAAAATTATGTGGACATGAACATAAGAGCTGTGGCAGA
The DNA here is from genome assembly GCA_027575565.1 of Diploeciton nevermanni. Lineage (NCBI taxonomy): Eukaryota > Metazoa > Arthropoda > Insecta > Coleoptera > Staphylinidae > Diploeciton > Diploeciton nevermanni. The sequence continues at coordinate 37,667 of JAODIE010019952.1, forward strand.
AGACATAGAAGCTGACTTAAGTCTGTCTTTTGTTGATACTATTAGTGTTGCCTTCTTTTGAGATATTGTTCGTGTTTTTTGGCTGCTTAACCTAAATCTATTTATATTAGTCTACTGAGTTTCTTGCGCATGCGCGCCGAAACATACGAAGAACACCTGGGTATATTTTCCTTAATAGCTTAACAAATTTTCAATTAAAAATAATAAATGTCAATTGCGCAGCATCACAACTATATAAATCGCAAAATCTTCAGTTAGAAACTTTTTTATTTTTATTTTTTTTTTTACTTTAGTCAGTCACACATGCGCAATAAAAAATCAGACAAAGTAGCTAAACTAAAATAAATTTTATGACCATTCACTTTACAATTTTTTAAAACTTTTTATTTTACTTAACCTAAGTTTTTTGATAATGCACAAAAAAGCTTCATAAACAATAAACAATTATTATCTGGCTCTTTCTTATTTTACCTCCATATCGCATTATCAACTTTCTTCACTTTTTTTTCAAGCATGTGACTTAAGTAAGCACTGTATTTATCACCATGGTCATTTTTGTAACCATCTCTTCCTTATTGTTTCACTTAAGGCGTCGTCATCGCCGTGGTCACCAGCTAACGGTACGACACACTGAGCTACTACCAAAAGCAGTCACTTGATGTGACCGCACAATCTGCGCAAACCTTGGCGACATTGACTCTCGACGCTGCTCTCCACCTTCAGATGAAATCCGTGCTTGCAATCAAGTTCAAGCAGTTGTATCGCTGAGCTGGGTCGAGCGGCGACCGCAATTTCGATGCAATGTTACGCGTGGCAGAAGTGCGATTATGCAATGTACGCGGAATACAATGCTTTATATTGCATTCCGTGGAAATATAACTTGTACTATTTGCAGAGGTTGAAGAGAAATCATAGAGAAGTACACACCGTACATGGTTGAACAATTGCTAATATACCTATTATGTTTGATGCGCATGCGTAGTTGACTTAAAGTGACATATGTCATTAAAGTTTAAACTTCCTCTTTTTGGTGGTAGGTTATATGTGTTTGAACTGAAATTTGTAAAGTTAGTGCTAAATAATGGTTGATTTATAATATATATTATTATTAATTGATTAAATTGAATGCTACGACTTGCATCCAGAATTATTCCCTTGCGACTCATGGTTTAGTAATTATTATAAATAGAAAACAACATTTTCAACATATTATATCTACCTAAATTAATCGGCTTTTCATATCAAAGTATCAAATTAGAATATTAACATGAATTCCAATTATACTGACTTAAGTCACCTTTAAATCTAAAAATCTAACTACATTACCTCCAGCACCTTTCTAAACCATAAAAATAATGTTCATAATGGCTTGATCAATGATAAGAAATTTCTGCCTATCTCTTTTCGTGCCTTAAATCTGTTTGTTGCACGTGCCGCATCTTACAATCGATTGCACAACGTTCATAACATTAAAAAGAAATAAAATTTCGCAACACAAATCCACGATGCTTAAGATTTTTGTTTATTTGGCGCCTAATAATATTGCGATTACGATATTAAACTTAAGTCAGTTACCTTCTTGACAAAAGTTACATTATTGTATTGCGAAGAAATACTTAAACTAATAGATAACAATTTAATTCTACCTAATTCAATTTGATACACCTAACAGTTGTCTTAATTATATACTATCAAGAAACTCAATTATTATTCTGGCTGGAATTCTCACTGTTGATTGTTAATGCGGATGAGATCAAATGGAATATTAATCTCAAACTAAAGAATAAAAAGAAAGGAAGATCTATGGAATTAAAAGAATCTAATTGAAATTTGATTGCTTTTTGATTAATGGCTTTGTAACATGAAGCATAGCACGACTTTAATCGTGGAAATAAATAAATAATTTTAGTGTGTCGCGTTTATAATAGGTGTTTCATGACGGAAATATATATCCTGTCAAGTTGTGACCTTGTCACCAAAATAGAGGCAAAATCGACATAATTACATAATTGAAGTACACATGATAATTATAATTATTCACCACCAAGGTGACAAATTCTAAGTGAAGGATATTTACCTCATTCTGCAGGAACAGGATGTTCAAATATTAATGACTTAAGTTGGCTTAATTATGCTTCTAGAATTTCACACATGCGCAAATTTGCTATATCTCTAGACTTGTAACAGATAAAGATATAGTCTATTTGACAGCTTATTGAAAAATTATCTCGCTATTAAATGACGTATGAATAATACAGAATAGATTAAAATTGAATTACAATTCAAGAGTGATAAGAAGCTGTTACAAAGAAAACAAGTAATTTTCAAAAATTCTTATGTTAAAACCTAGATGCAATAATAAACTTTTGTTAATTGTATTTTATTAAGTAATAAGTATACTTTTATAATTAAAAGTTTCTTTATAATTAAATTAAAAAAATAATAAATTACTTTTAAAAATTGCAGATTAAAGGTTAAAATTAAGACTAATATTACTGAGAAAGATTATCAAATTTGATCCTCCTAGTTGTTTTGACCACCATTACATAAACTTACATTCTAAATCAAAATAAATCAGTACGCCTTAAACTCTGAATCAATATTATCTAAGAATAATCTCCTCAATTTGACTTAACCCATCATAACAATGACCTATACCCTCCGCAATTGTACATCCTTAATCGTCTCTCCTCAAGTCATGTCCATTGCGCACGTTCAAATCCAAGCAAAGCCCATGTTTAACTCACGTTGACTTCATGAAAGATACGAGGTGAAAGGTCGCAAAAGGCATGCGTGCGCATTGCGCACACGCGTACCTTACTCGCGCTGAAACATCTTAAGTCTACAACTATCGACGATCTCAGCTCGTTCTAGGTCTCTTTAGTCTTCAGCGTTTTAAGTCGTGTGGCGCGGGCATTGCCCGTCTTTCAATGCGTGCGCGTACATTTATTTCACATTTCGTGCGTTCCTGCAAAGCAAACGCAAAAAGTCTCTGCCGTCTCCAGCTGGGAGACGTCCCGACGTGCAATGCACAATGCGCGTGCAATGCGGCAACATGTGCACAGGTATTAAAGCGCTGGAGGTAAATCTCTAAGCTCTATAGGTGTAAAATGTGCGGCAGACCCGCGATTAAAAAATACACTCAAATCGTGTCGTTGTCATTGTTGCTGCGCACTTAGTGCTAGTGAATAATGGGTGGAATGTATGCGGACGCACAAGCAGCATGCGTTACGTAATAAAACAAATACTCATAAATCACTGGTATATTTGAAACAAACATAAAGGGATTTGAGGGAAACAAAGTTATAAGGTATTTTGATGCTTGTTGCATTAGAATTGATGAAAGAAACAGACAGTCTTGTAATTTATATTAATTTCAACCAAATATTGTAAAAGTTATCACAAAACATTTATTTCTATGTTTTATCTATTGCGCATGCGCCTGAAAAAAACAATTTTCCGTCATTAAAGTAATTGTCTATCGGCGTTGTTCAAAGCTTTTGTTACAAACACCAATTACTGCGCTCGCCCTTAACACCTTCGCTAACTTAAGTCCAATCAATGCGTCCAATTGAGCGTAACGCATCGAATTCACACGCCGTTCGATTTTCACGCGTTAAAATTGTGTTTTTGCGTACTCTTTGTCGGACACGTCTAGACTTAACTCAATCTCTCGGGCACAAACCCGAAAGTCATTCAGCATGCAATGGATCACGGCAAGCACGCTTGGGAAAAATAGCTACTGAGTTATTTAAGCGGCAAATCATTTAATTAAAGAACGGCGAAGTTTACAAGTAAAGAAAGATTTTCGATGTTTTCGTTCGCAACGTGAAGAAAAAAAGTTTATGTTGAGTTAGTTAGAGTAATGCAAAAAGCGTTAAAATAGATCAGTCGATTTGTCAATAATTTTTTAGTCTGTCATGGTGAGCGACACACAAGAGACGCATTATTCTTTTGTGTAGCTTCTTGTGATTGAAGTCAACCTTAAATCTAATTTTAAGTTATATACAGGATGTTAACCACTTCATATAGCAATAACAGCCTTTACTTCATCATGCCTAGAATAAAATCATTAAAAAAAGATTTTGTTCAAAATGACTAAACTTAAGTCAAGTTGAGTCAACTTAAGTAAGTCTCGAAATAATTTCTTTTTATATATTTTTTGAATTATAATGAAGTACTTACAGTCTTGATAGTATTTTAATGTCTTTTCCCAATGCGACTGTTGTATAGATGCCGCCGTCTCGTGAAGCAACAAATTGTATTCGTCTCTTGCGCGAATTTTCAATTCAAATCGTGCGCGCGCAGCCTTTATGGTGGCAACCGATAAAATATACGACGCCAACATTAGAGGCCTTAGACATTTGATGCACATGGCGCACATGGTAGGTAAAGAAGGGCTGTGAAGACGAGCATTGCGATTAATCACCATGCGGCGCATGTTTGCCTTTGCGATATTAAAATCGACGTTAATTTATTGTACGGCATGTACATGCAATTGCGCGCCATGTTTGCCATTTAAGGCATGGCGAATAATTACTAGTCAGAGCTAATAAAACTAAAATGGATTACATAATTTATTAACAGACACATTGACAGAGTTCAAATTTGGAAATTGACTAATCGAAAACTGAAACAACAGAGAGTATAAACGAATTTAATAGAAATGAGTTTTAAATAAATTTTGGTTCTTGTTTCATCAAAATCGGTTAAAAATTATAGGAGTCAGTCATCAGTCAACAACTATTTGTGTGCTCCGCCACTAACACTCTGCGCATGCGCATCAAAAAAACAACCAACTTGTAAACGACAGAACTGCATCTATTCGAAATACGTTAACATTTATTCGTTATGACTCTGTCGTTAATTTATTAATTAAAGCTCATTAAGTTGTTGTGATTTTAACAAGAACTGCAGTCGGCTTTTTAATTACCCAAGTGGGAGGTATAATAACAAAGGGTTAAAAGTCAATCGTTTTTTATCGTGTTTTACCTGCAGTCGTGTCGACGTCGGCTGCGTTGATGACGTCGAAGCCTGACGGCGTCGAAGATAATGAGTGCCAATTAGTAACTTGTCGTGTGACTATTCAGCACACTAATTAACTACATTATCCACATTAACTGCGCATGTCTTTAGAAAATAAAAATTTAGTTTTTACAGCCTAATCTTAATTAATTTCATCTAATAAATGTAAAAACTTGCATATTTACAAATATTCTTCCTTTACAAATAAAACTTCACTATAAGATTTACTTTTAGTCACTTATTAAAATGTTTTCAGTATGATCATACTGAAGAAGGCAACATGCCGAAAACACTTTGTAACCACACTCAACAATATTCTAAACTTAAATTAAATAGATCAAAAACATTTTTTTAGCTCCGCCTACATTCCAACTGTGCATGCGCAAAAAAAAAGAGAAAATGTCATACCTGATGTATCATTTTCGGCATAATAACTCTGCAATGTGGGAAAATTTCGCTGATGCAGAATTAAGTGAAGCGTCAACCAAATTGCACAATATGTCTTACTTCATCGTCATAAGGTACATAAGAGGTACTTAACAAACTATAATTATGTACACATTTACAACTAGCATTTTATCTCTGGGATCCATTGCAAATGCGCACAGGCTGCAACTATCAAGCCATCATCAATTCTTATCGAGCCACCAGAGAAAAGCGCAAATTGAGTGGAAACTTGACGCCGACTACAGGCGAGCGACGTGGAAATTATTTATGTTTATGCGATGTAAGTGGTGTGAGGTAAAGAATACAACGGTACATGCTATAAATAAAATATTTGACAGAGGCAAAGAGAAATATTAGATTAGAGAACATGTGTGATGTTATGATACTACGGATGCAGAATTTAAATTGAGCTTGGATATTTATAATAATTTGATTTTGTTTGAGGAAAATCGGATGATAAATGATGCTCCGCCTATTTGATTGATACGCATGCGCTGTCTATGACCAATTAAAATTCTGTTAAAAGTTTACTATGCTTTATAGGTTAGAAGAAAAGCTGGTACATTTATTTTGGTTCATAATTTCAATTTTATTCAAACGAAAACAACAATCTAGTATATAAAACCAAGAACCCTAAAAAGTGAAAAGAGTTTTAATTTTCATTGTCTAAAACAATTATTTATATAAATTAGACGGAAAAGAGTAAGTAGTAATTATTAGAGTGTATTTGTTAAAAATTTATTGAAAACTGTGGATATCAATGAAAAACAAAGTTTTTGGTGCCCCGCCCTTTTTATTGATACGCATGCGCTATCTATAACCGCCAGTTAAGATCAAGATGAGAACATGGAAATTTACTTTCTCTCATAACTTCTTCAATTACTAAGTCCTTTTTACGAAATAAAAACATAAATGTTGTAAATCTATCTATGAATCTTCAGAATGTTAACAAACCAGAACATTTTGTTTTTTTTTTTCAAGTTTACCTGCTGTCCCATAACGGATACATTCCAGCTACACGCTAGACATAGTGGCTAGTAGACGACAACTGCTTTGTCACGTTATGCACTCGTAGCGAAATTGTAACAAAGTGTCCATTCACTCACATGCTACCGTGCAAAAGTGAACGAAACAACCTAGAAATTCACTTACAAACAGGCTCACTCGCATGTGCACTAGCAGGAAACTTGAAATTTAACTGTACAATCTTTTAGCCGTTGACATGTAACGTTATCCTGCACTCACTACAGTTAATACAAATTGAAAGATAAAGAGAACAGAAAATGCTAGCATGATATTGATTTGTTGCTATTTGTTTTAGATGAAGGTCACCGTAGTGTCAGCTCTGCTGCTAGTCCTTAGTATAGAAGGTTCTCTGGGAAGAATAGCGTTCGAAAAACTGACTGATTTCGATTATCGAGGCACCACTTATTACACCGTAAAGAACTTGTCCCTCTATGAATGCCAAGGATGGTGTCGGGAGGAAGCAGATTGTCAAGCAGCCGCTTTCAGCTTTGTGCTGAACCCTTTAATTCCCAAACAGGAGACTCTGTGTCAATTGCAGAATGAGACATCTTCGAATAACCCAAGTGCCACTCCACAACGTTCCGTTAATATGTACTACATGACTAAGTTACAATTACGTTCGGAGAATGTCTGCCTTAGGCCATGGGCCTTTGAACGAGTGCCCAACAAGATGATCCGAGGGTTGGATAATGCATTGATCTATACGTCTACGAAGGAAGCATGTCTTGCTGCTTGCTTAAATGAGGTATGGCTATTAGTTTCTTATGCCATTGGTAGAAGACTGCTACAATAGTTTGTCGTGTTTTCAGCATCGTTTCACATGCCGTTCGGCTGAATACAACTACGTCACTCTTCAATGTCAACTTAGTGATGCTGATCGTCGGACCACCGGACAGTTTGTCCAGTTCGTTGACGCACAAGGCGTAGATTACTTTGAGAATTTGTGTATCAAAGGCAACCAAGCTTGCAAGGGCAACAGGATCTTCACTACACCAAAGATTGGTGTTGCGGATGATAAAGTTGGCCAATACGCTGGGTTGCATTACTACACCGATAAAGAGCTGCAGGTGACCAGCGAGTCTGCATGCAGATTGGCATGTGAGATTGAGAATGAATTCCTGTGCCGTTCTTTTCTCTACAAGGGGTCTCCACAAGGCTCTCAATATAACTGTCAGTTGTTCCACCTTGATCACAAGACACTCCCGGATGGACCTAGCACGTACCTCAATGCTGAGAGGCCACTCATTGATAATGGGGACAGGATTGGATCTTATTTTGAAAATGTTTGCGAAAGTAAGTCATTTACATGCAGTTTAACAAATCCATGATAGTAATAATTTTACGCTTGCTTGCAGAATCGAGTTCCACCTCAAATGAGAATCAATTACCAGTTGAATTTGAGACTCAACAAGATCCCACGCTTAATAATCTTACCAGGAGTGATGCCAATTGTGATAAGACTGGCACATGTTATGACGGTAAGTTGTTGAAAAGGTATAGAAAAACTTTTAGTAATTGTGAATGTTTCAGTTTCCGTCAATTGCAAGGACACGAAGATTGCTGTTCAGGTGCGCACCAACAAGCCGTTCAACGGACGTATCTACGCACTGGGCAGGTCGGAGACGTGCAATGTGGATGTGATCAACAGCGATCTCTTCAGATTGGACCTCACTATGAACGGACAGGATTGCAACACGCAATCGGTGGTAAGTTGATGATACTGCTATGCGACCTTCGCATGTGCTCATCTTTCTATTCGGCAGATCGGAGTCTACAGCAACACCGTCGTGCTTCAACATCACAGCGTCGTAATGACCAAAGCGGATAAGATCTACAAGGTGAAGTGCACGTACGACATGAGCTCTAAGAATATCACTTTCGGCATGATGCCAATCAGGTATGTAGAACCTGTTGAAATTAAATACTCCCAAAAAGGAACAGTATATTATGATCTCATTCTGGATTATTGTTTGGTAGGGATCCAGAAATGATCAGCATTACTTCTGCTCCTGAAGCACCTCCACCAAGAATTCGTATTCTGGATAGTCGAACTCGTGAGGTGGAAACTGTCCGTATTGGAGACAAGCTCACATTCAGAATTGAAATTCCTGAAGATAGTAAGTTAACTACAGTAACTTCCCAAGTTTAGTGATAGAACTATAATTAAATTGTGTTTCTTTCTAGCTCCTTATGGTATCTTTGCTCGTAGTTGTGTGGCAATGGCCAAGGATTCCAAGTCTACCTTCCAGATCATTGATGATGATGGTTGTCCAGTTGACCCAACAATATTTCCAGCTTTCACACCAGATGGCAACGCGCTCCAATCAGTCTATGAAGCTTTCCGGTTTACTGAATCTTATGGTGTCATATTCCAGTGCAATGTTAAATATTGTTTAGGTCCATGTGAACCTGTAAGTTTTGTTCTTCAACTTTATCATCACTGTTTTTGATTCCATGTTGATGTACAGGCGGTTTGTGAATGGGGACGTGAAAGTCTAGAATCTTGGGGAAGAAGAAAGAGGTCTCTAAATATCACTACTGTAGAGGAGGAAAAGGAAGAAGATATGACCTTAAGTCAAGAAATCCTTGTGCTTGACTTTGGAGATGAGAAGCAATCGGAATATTTGAAGAGTGATTTGAGCACTGAATTTAACCGAGGTACTAATTCTCTCTCAAATAGCTCACTATTCAATTATATTAATTAATTGCATTTGTGATTTTTAGATAAGACAGTAACAATTATTGAGCCCTGTCCAACAAAGACATCCGTTCTTGCACTTGGGGTAACCTGCGCATTGTTGGTCCTCCTCTACATCAGCACAGTCTTCTGCTACTACATGAAAAAGTGGCTAAATCCTGGAAAGCATCTAGCTTAAACCCATCAGTCTCATATTCAAAACATCGAAGAATTTGTTAACACCCGCGTGCTTATCTTTCTGTCGAGTTGCAAACTTATTAGCATCACGTCATTATTTAAACTTAATCCCGTAAGACATTTGCAATTTGATCAGAGACATCACCATGCGCGGCATTCAATATACAGTACGCAGATTAAGGTACGCGCAAGACAAAGCGATAACAGATATAACTTGTAATTGTATGTAAGTTTCGGGTCGGTGGCTGGTGATCTCTCGTGTTTATTTTATTTATCCGGTGGTGGGACTGCGCCTTTTTGTCTTCAATGTCCGCTTCTTACTGTTACAATTAGAAGATGAATCTGTAATGGCTGTAGTGAAGCTGGAGCAGATGAAGATGCCTAAGAGGTGACTAATTGTAATGGTAAGGAATCGTAACATCCATTCTAGTAGTGACGTTAGACGTTTTTATACGATGATATTTTATATTTAATATTTATGCAGAGATGAGATGAGGTATTTATTTGCATCGCATCCACGATAATAATGGGTGAAATTTTGTGTGTTTTGTATATATTTATTATGTAGATGCCTTCGTATGCCTTAACGAGGCAACTGACATTAAAGAAAAATAAAATTAATATTTTAATTCAAAACTTTTATTTTTTCCTGGTTTCGTTCTAAATTACGTTCTTATATTTTCTTGCAATAAAACAATTTAACCATTTAGTTTTATCAATAAAATTCAATTTATCAGAAAACATAAAATGTTATGTATAAAACAACAACGTTCATGCATTATTTTTAAACAATTTAATGAATATTTGTACAATTTTTATGTATTAACGTAGGCAACTCAGCACACAAGAATATTTAGTATAATCGGTATCTAACCTTCATTATAACTCATGCCGACGGAACGAACCAAATTTAAAAGGTTTAAAAGAACAAAGTAAAATGTCGAATGTGAAGCAGAAATCAAAGAAAATTTGCATCTATTCAGCCACTGAGCGTGTAAATCCATCAATATCATTGAATCATCGTATTCCTCGTATTTACACTCCCGGAGAAATTATAACTGAACAAAATGAACTCATGAAGTATGCATTGATATTTCTGTTTCTTGCAAAATAATTAAATTAAATATAGGTATGTTAAATAAATAATATTTGTAGAGGACATGGCACCTATGAAGCTGATGGTTGTCTCAAATCTTCAGTTGCTGGTCTAAAAGAAGAAGTGAACAAACTCATATCTGTAAAACCACTGAAGAGTCGCTACAATGGTGAAATTGGGGATGTTGTTGTTGGTAGAATCACAGAAGTGCAGCAGAAACGTTGGAAAGTTGAAACAAATTCACGTTTAGACTCAATATTACTATTGTCTTCTGTCAATTTACCTGGTGGGGAGCTGGTAAATGCAGAAATAATTAGTTTGTTATGATAATAAGAATAGTTTTTTTTTTTTTTGATTAGAGACGTAGATCAGCAGAGGATGAACATATGATGAGAAAATATCTACAGGAAGGTGATTTGATCAGTGCTGAAGTACAGAATGTATTTTCAGATGGTGCATTGTCTCTTCACACAAGAAGCTTAAAATATGGCAAGGTATGGCATTGCTTAGATTTAGTGTCACAAATTATTGATCTGGTTGTAATTTTTTATTTAAGCTAGCTCAAGGTGTTCTTGTAAAAGTATTTCCGGCATTGATAAAACGCAGCAAAACAAGATTCTACAATTTACCAATTGGAGTGAGTATTATTCTAGGTAACAATGGATTCATTTGGGTATCACCACTTGTCAATCAGGAAGAGGACAACATTGGTGGTTTTACCCAAAATTTAGAGCATGTGGTTCCTCGTGGAGAACGCGAAACTATTGCGCGGATTAGAAATTGTGTTCTGGCTTTGGCACAGAGTAAAATGATGTTGTATGATACAAGTATTTTGTATGCATTTGAAGAAAGTTTGAAATATGATGTGGTTGAGTTGTTGATGCCTGAGGTGATGATTGATGTTGCCATTTTAACACAGCAGAGGTTAAATAGTGCTGATTCAAATTAATAGATTTGGAATTTCTAAATTGTTTAAAAAAATTAATGGAATTGCAATCACACAAATTATTTACACTCATATGGTGATAGTTTGTCATTATTGTTTAAAACTTTTATATAATAATGATATGAATAATATGATGATATAATTAGCAATAAAGTCAACTGTTTTGTCTGACATTCACAATTGATATATTTTCATATTTGTAATGAAAACACATAGCATACCTTATTTTGAATAATTCTAATTTTACTTCTTAACCATAAACAATTTTACCGCCAAATCTCAGACTGTCGTTCGCAACACCGTGGAACGTGGTGTTGAATCAATAATCACCTCATTCCCTAAAATAACAGAATGTCTCTAAAACGTGGTGCTTTAATCGTTTTGGAAGGTGTAGACCGTTCTGGAAAATCAACACAGTGCCGTAAATTGGTGGAAACACTTCGGAAAAGGAATCATCCAACTGAGTTATTTGTCTACCCAGATCGAAGTACCTTCACTGGGCAGGTAATTAACAAATATCTCAGTGATAACGAGTGCACGCTACATGATAAAGCTATCCACTTGTTATTTGCTGCTAATCGTTGGGAGAACGCAGAAAAAATGACAAGGTTGTTGCAGAAAGGTGTCACACTTGTAGTTGACAGATATTCTTATTCGGGGATAGCTTATTCATCAATTAAACCTGGTAAGCTCAGATGGAATCACTTATTACAAATTATTTGACTGCTAATATGTTGCATATTTAAGGTATGGATCTTGGATGGTGCAAAACACAAGAGAATGGCTTGCCAAAACCTGATGCAGTCTTTTTACTGACTTTAAATGAAGTGGACATGAATGCCAGACCTGGTTTTGGCACTGAAAGATATGAGAGTGAAAATATTCAGAAGAAAGTTCTTGATGTTTATCATCAGTTAAGAGATTCATCATGGGATGTAATTGATGCATGTGGCACAATTGATGAAGTCCATGAAAAGTTATTGCATAAAATTGTTAAAGTTATTGATAATGTTGGTGATAAGAGAATAAGAATATTTAAATTCAAGCCTGAAGAAACAGAAAATAATTTTGTATGTATTAATTGCATGCAAGGACACTAGTAGCATCCTTATCACTGAACGAATTATGTCTGTAATTTTACTTTATTGATTGCATTTATTTTAATAACTTAATAGTTATATTATTTATCAATTCAATACGTTTTGGAAGAAGTGTGGACGAATTTTAAAGACAGCTCTTGAATATGCTTGTTTAATGGGAAGTAATTTAGTGTGTATTTTATACTGTCAAGTTTTTTGTGTTGTTAAAGTTATCTACTAAACAGTAGTAAAATTAGGGCTAAAGTCGAGATATTTTGACTTTTCTAAAGTGTGCTACAGGAGGTTGTATTATCTCTGGTTAGAATGAAGTTAAATTAAATCTTGGAACGTCGTCTGAGAGTTTGTAAACCACTCAGGAATGCCATAAAATTAATACTGAGATTAAGTAATTTTTGGCATTTGGTTAACATGCTTTGGAAAATGTATTTTAGCAGGATACCTATTTAGTCTAGCTGAAGGAAAGACATTCTGATTTGTAGCTAAGACGCTATCCAACTGTGTTAAATTATTTTACCCGACTCAATTAGAAGTTAGAATGATATCAAATGTTAATTTTCAAATGAGTTAATTATTTTGGTGCATTCTTTACGTTGAAATTCGTTTCTGTATGTTTATGGGATTTTAACTTATTGAAATGAGAATGGTTAAGCGCAACAAAATGAAATAATTTTTTTAATTCAGAAGTTAATTGTATATTCTATGATCGCCGTGAATATCGAAGTGTTTACACACTGAAAATTGTTCAATAATGAGTATAATTGTTAGACTTGGTACCGCAAACGTAGGAAATAACAAGAAGTATGTTGTTCAGTTTTATCGGAGAGAGAACCAATTTTTCATATATATTCCAATATTTTCTGTAAACCGTGAAGAATGGTGTATTAAGTATTGCGCCTGCTTCTCACCTAGGAGACCTGGTTTTGATTCCCGGTCGAGGAGCGGAAGACAGGGCAGTTTAAAGGGATCTAGAACCCAATTGAGTTGCAATAATTCGCAAGATTGAGAAAGCCGTAAAAAATCATGATGAATCTTCAATGCGTACAAGTATTTAATTCCAAACGGTACATTAAGTACTCCCTGGTGTTTAATTAACATGTGTTATCGAATGAGTAGCCATTCAACACGTGTTAAATTGATGTATCAATGTAATTTAAGAAGTGTAAAAGCAGAAATCTTTATTTATATACAATTATATTGTTCTTGGTCAAAATCTTTATTTTTTTGAGAATTAGTAGTTTGAACTTTTTTCTTTAGGTGTCAGTATGAACCTAATACTTCTCAATAAATGATTTTCATGTCCAAAAATGCCGTGTTATGTTAATCATTATAACTTCGCAATATTTTTCGAGATTCTCCAGTAGCACAGAATATATGAGGAGGTCCGCACTCATCACCTAGAATATTGAAGACAATATAAATATTCGTGTTCATTATTTTTCTGTTTTATTGTATTGAAATTAAATCAATTTCTGACTAAACCTCCTTTTGAGCGTCGATTTTGCCTGCGCCTTTAACAAGATATAAAATTTGGGATTTCATTTAAATCAATATTATATTATCACATCAGATTAGTCACCGTTATTAAGAATAAATATCTCAATTTATAGCTCAAGCCAAAAATGTCTTCGTCAACATTAAATTGTTACCTCACTTTACTTTTAATATCTCTAATGAGCATCTGAAGAATTACACCAAGTACTCACAAAACTCTTCAAACCCACAACAAACACATACGAAATTCGCATCATGTATCATCTTCCTTATAACCAACTAATCAATACAAGTCCTTATATAAGATTAATGTTGGCTAGTTAGTTGGATTGTCCTTGGAATAGGGCTATTTTTGGGGTTCTGTAAGAAATTGATTTTAAAAATATTTAGATATTTTCAGAATTAGTGATTTTAAATTGCTGACATTAATTATGAAAATTATGAAATTAATTATGCTATCAAGTGTTTAAGATTTATTATGTAGATAAAACTTCAGTATAACATTTACTAATATTGACTAGTTATCACGTTCTTCAGTATAAGAGTTATTTATGATTGTTTCTGATCTATATAGTTTTTGAATTAGTACTATTGAGTGGAGAGTGGTCGGCTGTTTCTTCTGTTGGGAATGAGTATTTTGAGGTTTATGAGATTAGTTTTAAGGGTTTAAAGATAATCTTTAGAAGTGTGACTGGTTGTGCTCATTAAGGAGTTTTGGGTTATTCAATTTGTGTTTGTTGATTTGAAGGTTTTCTTTTATTAAAGATAATAAATATCTACTTGCTTATTATCTGGTTTTAATATTGTGTTTTGTTGCGTTGCGTTTTAGTCACATTATTCTTTTGTACGTTGTTGAACACTATTAATTGACACATCTCAACAAAATCTTTAATTATTACAAAATTAACATCGATATGTACACAAATCTCATGCTCAGTTTCATAACCAAGTATTAAATTCAAGAAGATTTTACTCATATGGGATAGTTGCATTATAAAAATGAACAATGTTTATTCAATAATTTTATTAGATTATCAATGCCAAGGCTTCATCCGATTATGTTTGAGCCAAGACCAAGCTTCAGCTTACACATGATTAATGGTCGTAATTAATCTTAATTGGACTTGGTCTTTACACAGGCTGCTATATAAATATCTCAAATCTTATACACGTATTAGGGATTCTACATTGAAATGTAGAGATGAATTTGATATTAAAATGCAGATATGTGAGTTGTAAAGCTAATTTTCTAAGAATATCAAAAAAGACGTTCTTCTTTATTTCTAAACATAAATGTCAATATCTCTCCAACACCATTTATCGTCATAAATAATGGTTACTTTACCAAATCGATAAATTCGCTTTTTGTACGAATCAGCAAGTAATAAATCATTCAATATCATGATGAGATAGGAATCACATAAATTGTTTGCGTTGACAGTTAAATTGTAACTAAAGTTAGTTGCATTATATGATTAAGTTATACAACATTTCGAGCATTTCTTCTTTCCCTTCCGCCGTTCTTCGTTCTGCTGATCCAGCTTCCTCCTCATTGCTTCTACGAACAAATTACAACACATTAGACAAACCTCGAATGTTTTTATAGGACAATTGATGGCAATTGAAGACGAAAGTTTTCAATTGGTTACCTGCGATATTCTTCTTATCGATCGCGACCAAACTTTCGTACAGTTCTCGGATTGGATTAACGTCTGAGGTTAAACCGTGAACCCAGATTAGCGTCATGCGGAAACCGTGCTCTTTATAGCTCGACGGACCTAAAAAATGTCAGTTAAAGTGAGATTCGTTAGAAGCACACATTTTGTGGAGTGCGGTTTGAGGAATTTTCTTTTAGATAAGATGCCAGCTTAATCTGACGATTGGGTTCAAACATTAGAATTAGGTTGTGAGTAGTAGGGTAGGTGTACGTCAGGAGGTAGATGGTACCAGTATATTGATGCTCAATCGCCCGGATTTGTTCTTCAGTAAAAGCCCAATGTTGTGCCAGTTGCTTCCATTCACTAGGCCCCAGCTGTTTATAGCTCAACTTGAAGAGGACCGCACGAAGTTGTTCGTTATTCTTATGACTTGGTGTAACTGATTGCTCGTCACTTTCATCTTTCGAGAAAGAATGCCATTTTAACCTAGCTGTATTCAGTATTGGCTTACAGACTCTTTTTGCATTACTGTTCTCTTCCTGGAAAGAGAACCACGTTAACCTCCTCTATCATTGTTGTCTTCCGTAAGTATATTAATTTATTCTGTGTTATCAGATAAGTTTCCTCGAATTCCGAAAGTGGGCCAAATCCATTAACTTGTAATGGGGCGTAAATCGAGCGAAAGTGGCTATCTAGCAGAGAATGACTTTATATAGGCTTCAGCAATGTAATTAGGGTGTACACGTCAAAGCGTAACGCAAAGTGAATCTCGCAATAAAGCGGTGGAATAGATTCGCGCACAATGTAGTGTCATTTGATCCGCCTTCCACGTGTAAAGTGAGTAGAATTCCAGTCAACTTAAAGTCAAGTATCTGAAATGTCGAGGGTAGATTTGAGAACTTACTTCTTGTGGATAATCTAAGCGAGCTGTTTTGATAATCATGTCGACTATGGCGGTAAAACTTCCACGTGCGGCGATATACAAGGGAGTGCGGCCACCTTGTTCTCTTTGTTGAATATTAGCCCCTGATTTAGAAAAACATACAGAAAGATTTCAATTTTCTATAAAGTAATCTAATTTTGATGCAAAAAATTTTTAAAAAATAGAAAAAAATATACTAAATTCTATTATTGTTACACTATGGAAAAACAAATTTTTGATTAAGTTGGCATTAACGGCACTCAATTAATCATAATATGCTGACAAATTATTTTCTCAAAATTTTCAAATTGTCGATCGTTTTTGATTTTAATTTCGATTTTATTGTTTGAGCAAATTTCGGTTGCGATTTGATATATTGTCTCATAACTTCCGTAATTATTATTAGATAATTTAGCTGTCTTTAATATCAATTTGTAAATAGATACTGAAGAAATATGTAAAAACGTGATTTGTTTATCTTTAATAATTCTAAAGTTATAAGTTCTCAAAGTGAGAATTTGTGAAGAAGTGCAGACGTTGATTTGGACGCATATTCCAAACAAATATACATTTGGAATTTAATGTAAGTATGTACAGTCGATTAAGTATGACTTACCCAATACGATTATTTCTATTTTCTTGTCTCATTTAGATTTTGACATAGTATTTTTTAATCAGAAAATCGAAACTCGATTCTTTCTCATTTCTCTCTTTGACTGCAACAGTTTGAACTAGCCTAATTATTGAATTATGGAAGTTATGAGACTATATATCAGCATCGCAACCAAAATGTGGTCATACACTAAAATCAAAATTAAAGAATAAAAAAATTGACGATCCTCAAATTTTGAAAAAATTGATTTTTATGATTGATTTGCCGTTAATGCAATTTACTGCTTCACAGTGTAATTTAGCACCAATGTAACCTACTGATATCAAAAAGAGCTAATCACACGACAACTGGTAATAAGATTTATGATTGCTGTTGTACTTGTTGGTATTTCTTGGAATCATTCGTGCGGTACCCTACTATGCTACATTTCAATGTATTGAGATGAAGGCGCCGGATTTGAGAGCTTCTAGACAAGAACATAGAAAGGCAGGAAAATAACGATTGTTTTTTATACCTGCAGCAAGTAGTAATTTACAGATTTCTGTGTGTCCAGCCTCAGCTGCAATATGTATCGGTGACTGCAATCTCTACAATCAATTGCATTTCAGATTAATTGTTTCGGCGCATTTTGCGTTTCTGTACCTCGTTGAGACAATTGAGATTCGCACCGCGACTGATGAGTATTTCCACCGTGTTGACTTCATTTGCTTGACACGCCATATGTAAAGGTGCATTACCACTCTGTAACATTCCAACAACGACAATAAACAATCCCTAAAAATATCAACTATCACTCACCTTGTTCTGTTTGTTCATCTGCGCTGAATGCTGCAGCAAGAGTTCCAAAATTCCCCGACACCCCAAACTACACGCGAGGTGCAGCGGCGTGCTCCCCTTCTATAAACCAAGCACAATCCAACCAAACAAAAGTTACATAACAATCGTCACACTGCTTTCCCACTTTCCCTACCGCATTCTCCGAGTTAGCATCGGCCTTGGCGTCGAGCAGGACCTGCACCAGCTTCGTCTGCTGATGCTGAGCGGCGAGGTGCAAGGGTGTATTTTCCAGCGCATCCTTCGCTTCCACGTCAGCATCGTGCGCGAGCAAATATTCCGCGACGCCCGCATGTCCTCGTTCAGATGCTACGTGCAGAGCTGTTTTCGACTCCTGCAACACATGCTACCTTCTTACAACCCTTGATAAATTGGCTAGCGCGTAAAGTTGTTGAACAGATTTGCTTTGATAACATTTTACAACGTTATCCTGGAGAGTTTTTACGCTTGCGTTACATTCACGATAAGATATTGTGCTTTTTACATACAAATAAGGGAGTGAAATATCAACAAAGTGCGAATATTTCATTGCAGTGAGAACAACCAAGCAAATATTATCTTCCTCTGCAATATTGAAATATTAAGCAAACAGCATTAGATGGAATGTTGTTAACCTTGTTTCGCTTATCCAGAGCAGCTGCACCCTCTCCGAGTCTTTGCACTACCAAAGCGTGACCTTCCATCGCTGCGTGGAACAAGGCAGTTTGACCTTCGACATCCACTGCGTCCATGTTTACATTCTCCAAGGTGTTCAATAGGAAGTCGATTACTTCAACACGATTGTTTTTCGCAGCGCAAATTAACAATGTGTATTGTTTCTTTAACAAGCAAACATTCAATTACAAATACGTTTTAATTTTCTTTCTTCTCAGCATATTTTCAAGCAAAATTAGTTAATTAATTGAAATCAGCAAACATCTATGTAAATAACAACCAACTCAGGTCGACTAACTTATACTACATTTTCTTAGCTTTATTTCCTTCTAGGAGAGAAGGATGAAGGATCGAATGAGGTCGATGGCAACACCTCTCTTGTTGCAAAGAGGAAGAACCATATTATTATTAATAAACCCTATTAGGTGCTTGTTGAAGAAAATTAAGATTAATTTTCTTTCTACTTTAATGAATTCCAACCCTGTGGAAGTGGCAAGGTGATAATGCATTAATGCGGAAACTGCACTTTGTCAGCGATATACCTAAAACAATGGAACATATAATGCACCAGAAAAACAAGGAGTGTTAGACAACACTAAAATCTGCTTGTCAATCATAGTCTTTTACGCGCCTGAACGGATGAATGGAAACAATGAGCGTATGAATATTAAAAATTATTCAATATGGTTTCCTAGCAATAGTAAAATTAGAAACTAATTGTTTGAGAGGAAAGTTTGATGAATATGCGAGAATTAATTTTTTTGAGTATAAATAATTCTCTCTAATTCTCTAATTGAGAATTAACTTTTTTGAGTATAGGCAACTCACAAAACACACAAACATCTAAAATTGATGTCAACGTTTTAAAAATTGACTATTTAAGAAGACAAATATTTCAATAAAATTGCAGGAAACACACAATATAGTAAAAGATAAATGATGTTAAACTTTTAGATGGTTCAATTACAATTTTGGAATTTAACTACTACAAATACAAGAAATTCTTATTTTTATTTATATCAAGTTAGTAACTCACCTTATTTCTTGCATTCGTACACGCGCCAGTATTAATCAACAATCTGACTGCCTCCCTGTGTCCGTGCCAAGCCGCCATCAGCAAAGGTCGCATCCCATACTTGCAAAGCAAATAATTGCACTAATTTATCTCTAAACTAATTTCAAATGTGCAATTATTGTAATTATTCGGTTAAAATGAGTTCAGCCACGTTTAATTGCATTTGTCTCTTAATGTCTCTGAAGTGTCCGTAAGTACATCATGAGCGGCAAGTGTGGATAATGGCGGATAGAAGCGAGTGAACACAGCAATTGTTCCTTACAATAAAAGCGCATGTTTCTGAATGCAAATGTTGTGCACGAACTCTTAATAAATTACGCGTAGTTCCTGACATTTCCAGTGGCAGATATGCAACCAATCTCATACGAGTTGAGCGGGTTGCATCTAGTTACCGCGTGCAGTTATTTGATTTGCAAATGAAACCATTGATCAAGTGTCAGAGACAAGTATAACCCATAGGCAAGTAAAACCACATCAAGAGCAACTACAACAACATAATGAACAGAGTTTGCTGTGAGGGTTTCCACTTACTTTGTCGCGAGCTTCAATGTCACATTTCGCCGCAATGAGCATCTCCATGATGTCGAGGTTTCCCCGGGATGAAGCCCAGTGCATCGGGGAACGGCCGTACTAAAAGCAAAAGAATAAAACCGATTTATGACAGATTAAGCAGACATGATTGGTGGTACAACAATATTTTGGCTTTGATTGGTTCGATATGCTGACGCTTAATATGATTTAATTATGTGAGAGGCTTATTGTACATATGCAAAGCATTTCAAATCATAAAGCGTGTACTGTTTGTGTGTTTCGATTAATTAATTTTATATCAATCGCTTTGGACCGCCTGAGCTGGCAATCCCCCCAGCGGGGATTAAATTTCATTTTATGAAAGCAATCATTCAGACTAATGATTTTGATTTCCTTCTGCAATTTGTTTAATTTGAATCTATGTTGTATTTTTTGTAACACTGAAGTGAAAAAAAATTAAATTAAATAATTAATAACAAGAAGACTACTTGGAAAAATTGAATACATTTTATATATAAATTTAAATAAAATTTATTTTATATTTTTTTCCGTTTTGAATGAGATTAATTTCTCATATAAATGACAAATATTATGTTACATAATCATTAAAACCATTTGATGTAAAGTAAGTTGCCTACACTTCAAAAAACTAAACTTGGTCAAATTTTAAAATCAAATAATTCATAACATGAAGACTACTTGAAAAAATTGAATAAATATTATGATTTAAGTTTTTTTGGGCAATCTATTTTCAGTTTATATATCTTTCCGTTTAAAAATAAATAAATTAAATTTAAAATTTTAGGTTACATAATCCTTAAAGCCATTTGATATAAACTAAGTTACATACACTCTAATAATACAACTTTGCCAACCTATAACAATCTTATTTCTGAATTATGAGTTGATCTAATATAATCTACTAATTAAAACGGTTCCAATTCGTGTACAGCAAATTGTCTATACTTCAACTAACTAAGTACTCTCTAATTCAAAACAAATCACTCATTAATAATTAATTAGAAGAAAGTTACTACTTTTTTATGATATTACCTTCCATTTGAAATCTATTAACAAACCCTAACAATACACCTTCGTTTCTATTGCAATCCTTCTTTTGTATTGTTTGAGTAGGTTCCTTCTTGGATACTTACATTATTCCTACAATTGATATCCAAAGGTTCCCTCAATATCTTCCGCACCCCTTCGGTGTCATTCTTGATGACAGCCTCGTGCAACAACAAATCATTTCGTTGAATAATCGCTCTCCGTTCGAGTTCTTCGGGCGTTGTTGGCGAGTGACAGCGTTGCAAGGAGCAGCAAGGCTTTCTCAGCTCCAGTTGCTGCAATGTATTTAGAGTACTATGCTGATAATTTGGATAGTTTGATGGCAAATTGATGACTGGGAGCGATGTGGACATGGAGAGGTGTTCATCGTCATGACAGGAACAAGACAAAGTCTTGAAGTCAAGAAGTGACGGCTGATTATTAAATTCTGCTGTCATGGTTTTCTGTAAAAATAACAATATAATTTTTATCTGTATAGTAGTGGGTACGAAGATACAATAGAAAAGTATGCAATTCACTTTATTACTTTTTAGCGAAAAAAAAAATTGAATTTCAATTCATCATTGTGTTTGTGTGATATTAATAAAACTTATCTAACTATAATTTGCCTGCTGTTGAAATGTGGGTAACATACACTTTAGCTAGAAATAAATTTATATCGGCTATAACCTCGTTAAATAAATACTCATTTTTATTTGTTGAAATTCATAAAAAGTTTACTATTTTCCACAAGTTTGCAGTAAACCTCCATGCTTTTATTGAATATTCCCATATTTTGCTTGCACAGTCACTGACTTACTTTATTGATTCTTTATTTACGTTTTCCAATTATCTACACTGTGCTATTTTTCACGACTTGCCCGTTTTCCTAAGTGTCACCATTCCTCAACATCACATTTTAACGGATCGCAATTGCTGTCTTTTTATCACTCAGTTTTCTCCAAATAAGAAGTCTTATTACAACTTACTATATTCTTATCGCATGACGTTTCCTTTCGTTGTTCACTGCGAATCTTGTAGTTTGAAACGTGTACCCGGCTTGTTTCTCTTCGACTGTCGGAGGAGCTTTCCAACATGCAATATTTTGCTCTGCACAACAATAACATTATTATTGCGTTGTTTCATGTAGGTGTTTTATGTAATCTGCATGATTTGCGTTCGATGTTGAAATGGGTTGCAGCGAGTGCATTGTACCCATTTAGGAAGAGAGGCTTTGCTTTAAATTACATTGTTTAATGTACATTGATTTTAGAATATTATAGAGAGATCACTAGAGTATATAATAATAGTTTATATTTTGCACAAAGCTTGAAAAGCTTCTTTGTTGGGTATTTATTTTCATTGAGTCGAAATTTATTAGATTTTTAAAGTTATTTGAAATGTGGATAAATTAAATCTTAATATCATTTTACCAGAATATTTTATTTATTTTATTTACTTTCCCAAAAAATCAAAGAGAATGTAATGTTGGTTGCAGCAATCACACTTTTATTGTGCTAAATTTTGGGCACTTTAAGTTTCAGTTATAAACGTCTGCTAGCATTAGTCTGAAAGTTTTCAAAAATAAAAATATTTTTAAAAGGTTAAATAATATATTTAATAGAAAACATAATCGTTATCCTTTTCGTTTACTTTCCATTCTAAATCATTTCATTAAATCAATTCATTATTTTCCCTATAATCTATAAAGTATTCATCAAACAATTACTACTACGTATTCTAACCTCAACTAAGTTCTCCCTGTGTGTCTTTTGTGATTCTTGTCAACGTGGTAATACGTTCCACAAAGCAATTACAAATAAATATTTCATCCGCAATAAATTTTAACCAAAGTAAACATTCGCCGCGCAGGTTAAATCGATCGCGTCGATTAAATATTTAATGCTTTCGCGATGTGCGCCGCCTGCGCATTAGGCGGCAACCCAATAAACACCCAAAGTGAACAATGGTGCCAGCAAAAGTCACACAAACTCAACAGGCGTCAAATAGCTATACGAAGCAAAAACAAAATTCAAGCAATAGCTATATACACTCTATGTGGGTGGCAAGTAAACTATAGCTTTCGTTTATAGGTAAGCGACGATGATGGGAATTCTCTGTCATCATATTTGTGTAGGCATTAAAACATAAATTAAATCATTAATGAAATTAGCACTTGAATAGTGATGTAAGAATCATTATGCTAGGTTTATGCTGATGAATAATAAAGAGAGATTAGCAAATGTTGTGGGGGAGATTATTGTGAAAGTTAATGTGTGTTAAGAAAGATGTAAGACAAATGTTTGTATAATAAGCCAGGAAAAATTAATCCATTATGGTTTTTGCCCTTTTAATAGTCTGATTGATATTGATTTTTTCAACAAGACAGGTTTTAAATTAAATCTCAAATAGGCAGTCCAATCTATTTTGGCGTCGAATTGAAGAGGAATAGAGCGATTGAATTGATTGTATCTCAGAGGATTTCGCATGCAAGAAAGCAACAAAATCTCGCTGCATTCAATTTAGCAGCTTTAGAAACACAAAGCAACAAAAGCAATCAATTTAAATAGAAGACAACATTTTGTTTTCTACAGATGCAATTTTTCTAATTGATTAAGTCAATTGTTTTCTTAGTCTATAACCAATTTGTTGTTTTTGTCTGAAATTAGAAAAATTGATCATAGAAATAAAATTGGTGTTTTACTTGGATGTAGGGCGTCGTGGTGCGCAACGTTGTGAGCGTACTGCTACCACATCGGTCATAGACCAACACCGTACTTGACGTCCCACCATTGACCGCTCAATAACTGCTTTTCTGTTCGGCAAGATGCCCACTCTCAGCTTGATTTTAAACTACAACGCTGTCAAGAATGGGCTTGTTAGCGGATATCGAATCCTCAACCCACTGGTTGGAGACGATTGCTTATGTTTTATAACGTGTTTAATTAAAATGTTTACTTAAAACTAAATATTAATAACTTTAAAATAAGTTTGTAATTGCTTTTTTGTTTTTAACATGCAATGGCGATATAATCTATTATTTTTACGGTGTCAGTGTCTATCGTTTTAATGTAAAGTAGTATTTTTAAATTTGCAATTTCGGCAATAAATTAGGCAGCAAGAGAAATGAGCTAAGATGTATCATGAGTTGCCTATATTTTGATTCTAAAATTAACATTAACACATACTAAATATTGGCTTGTAAAACATTTTCGGTTTGTTGCCTTCTTCAGAATGATTTCATTTTGTGTTTTGTTTGTGTCTATAGTTTTTGTTGATAATTGGAAAGATTGGATGAGGGTAGTCAGTTGTTTCTTTTGTCGGGAATGGGTGTTTTAAAGGCTATGGGATTAGTCGAAGACGTTTAAGAATTGTTTGGACGTGAAGTTGGAAGTTTGGAAGAATCATACTGAAGAAGGCAACAAGTCAAAAATGTTTTATAAATAAATATTTATAAAATGTTATAAATACGTTTTATTCACTTGAATTATTGAATATTATATTCTGACTAAGTAAGACTAAAATATATATATATATGCAATTAGACTTTATAAAAATTAATTGTTTACTTGTTTACTTCCAATTTATTTTGTTTACCAAAATAATTTGTTGTTCTTCTAACACTTTAATTATCTTAGTAAGTTGACTACATTATAACTCCAATTCGTTTCACTTTCATAGTTATTCAACTTTGCACAAATGTTTCGCCGTATAATTGAACAAGCAACTAATTTAACGTTCCAATTACTTCCTATACAAATACATTTTTAAAATAACAAGCAAAAAAATTGTAATTACATACTTTCTCAACATTCAACTCTTTTGATGTTGCTCAACATTCAATGTAATTATACGATTCCCTGATAGTATATATAGGCAACCCAAAAACTTACTTACTCTGTTATTACATTATCTTTTATTGCTCACCGCAAAACAGTTATTCAAAAGTCCCACGATAACATTTGCTACTCCTGCATGTTGCCAGCACACAGGCAATCGTGAATATTCGATTTTTTCATTTGTCATAATAATTGTTCTTACGGAAGTCACGACAATCAGGTTTTCAGTTTACAGTGCGTATTTTTCTACCAACGAACAAAAATCAATTGGTGGTTAGTTGGAAAGTATTGTGTCTTGTTTGTAACTTGCAGTGACATTTATTGCTTTTTATTGTTTTTGCACTGTAGTTTAATATATGTTGTTTAATATTTTCGATTAGGAATATTCATTAAAAGATATTGACTATGAATTTGAAAATGCTGAACCATGAACATGGTTGATGACCTACCAAGCTAAGTCATTCAGAGGTCACTTAGCACAGTATTTTACTTTATTTAAAAGTCTTACAGTTTCTTTAAAAGCAAATTAAGATTTAATTAAACTAAGTAAGTAAAATATAAACCTATTTACACATAAGCCACTACAATATTAAGTTGCGTATCTATTAGACAGTTAAAGACAAGTTTTGGTTGCTTGTAATAATACATTTCAAAGAATTGTTTAGTTGTTCACAATTAGACATAAACAGTTTCGTTTGAAAAATATGTTGAGTCATAAACTTTTGCAGATGTCTGGCTGAAGATGTGAGGTAAATTGTATTTTAAGTTGCTTCTAATTCCATTCTTAAATCAATTAACTCAATTCCTCTAAAAATAAAATTTGATTTCATTTTTTGTGCTGTGTGAATTATGACAACTTCAGCAGGAATAAAAAGAAGTCAATTATTTAAATTTATTTCGAGCTTCGAGGTCACATTGGAAAGTGGAGTGTTTTGCGATGTTCGAACCGCTTGAAACCATGGAATCGTCGGAATTGATAATGAAGTGTTGAGGCGTCAAATGTGTGGATAGCTGACATGTGGTGGCGGCAGTGGCAAACCGTGGCAAAGAGTCAGTACTGGAATTTGGGAATTTGAGGGGAGGAAGGTTGCAGATAAATTGCGAGGTAGATTGATTCCCGGCGCATTTCGCACCTGCAGTGATAAGCTCTAAATATAAATCGAGCTGAAGACTAGTGAAATGGATAAAACATGGGTTATGCATTGGAGTAAATAATGTAAATTCAATTAAATTAAGTTTTAACCTAGTTGCGATGATTTTTATTGATGCTGTTGAATTGAATGCATTAGAGCTGGTTGTGTTTGATACTTTGCGTTGCATTTACTTGTTTTACTGAATTGTCAGTATAATAATTGATTTACTAATTTATTCAATTACCTGATGTGTTAACGGCAAAGTTCTGCGAAGTTATTTTTGGCGGGTTGTTAATTTTTTTGTTGATGCTAACATTAAGAATTGTAGATCAATGATTTCAATACATTGATTAGATTTTGCTTCTTTTGTGCATTTAATGAAATCAAAGTATTAAGAACATTTACAACATGCAAGCACCTCAATAGAAACTAATAATTAAGAACTAAAATATCCACAATTGACATTTTGTGTTATAGACTGATAGTAAACATATGTAACAAAATTTGCCTATATATTTATATATATATATATATATATATATATATCACTTTAAATATTTTTTAAATTTATTAACTAATTTATTAATTAAATTATTAACTTTTCACTGTCATTTCAGTTTCACGTGTCCCAATATCAATTGAAAGTCAAAAAGCTTCAATTACACGCAATGGCAGCGCGAGAATCTGTAAATTGCACCGAAAGCCCACGAAATCCACTATTTGTCTATCGCTATTCATGAAAGCAATAAAACAACTCACCGGTTATTCTATAAGTATTCTATGTCAACATTTAAACACTAAATGGAATTACACGTATTACGACTAAATAATTGCCTTCATTTGAAGCATGCAGAAAAAGGCAAAATAGAAATAATGAGCAAAAAGTAATTATTTCCGACACAATGCTCTGCAACTGGATATTAAACTAAAAAAATAACGGACAAAAGAAAACAAGTTAATATTCAGCTACTAAATATAAACAAAAATAAACAAAAAGACAATAAATGCAGATAATTAATGCTTAATTCGCATTTAACTTTATTAAATAACTTTTCCAAATGTGATATTTTCTATTCACGTTATGTGCGGAAAGACTTGTTGCTGAAGCAAACTCCTTTGACAATGAAACATGCAGGAAAACCAAAAAATAACTCGTTAGTAGTGAATTTGCATTCTGGTACATTAATATTTTTCACTAAATACCTGTATAGGAAGTTTCAGTTTAAAAATATATCTTGGTCCACACGTAAACCAAACTTTAGGGTGCCAGGACGTGCTTCCGGCCAGCTGCGGTCCGCGACACTGTTTTGCGAAGCACGGAGATAAACGCTGCCGACGTGCCGCCTCCACCACTACTGCCACCGTCGAAGTGTATCGCGCAGACCCCGCAAGAGAGATAGCAATCAACAGAAATTACTATTTTCAAGAAGAGTTATTATTGGAGAGAAGACTGATAACCTCTGCCGTTTCCTTAATTATTAAACAAACGTTGGATGCGGCGCATTATTTATTTTATAAGTTACTGAACTTTGTCCATCGTACTTTGTAATTATTCTGAAAGAAATACAAATTCTGTACATTTTGTAGTTTAATACATCACATAATAGGTTATTGTTCATTACTTTTCTAGTTTATATAAACATGGCTATTTTGTAAACCCCCACAATTTTATTGAAGCAGTAGCATAGAATATAGCATGCTATGTAGACAACCCACTTTATTACTCGTTTTAATTTTTATCACATTGGGTTGCCTATCACAATGCAACTCGCAACACCAACAGCAACTTACAAGATTCTCACTACAGTTCAATTTTGAAGGTGTCTGCGGGATATCAGCGGGAAAAGTCTCAGTGTCCGGGACAATGCAGTCAAACCCCAACGGGGATTGCAGATTGTAGTAATGGAGACAATGCAGTACAGACTTTCCTTATCTTAACCCAGGTTATATAGATAGGTGTGTTATAAAGATAGGCAGGTAATTAATGGCTTGTTAACAAGCAGAATTAAACTAATGGTGACAATTTATTATTGGAATACTCCACCGAGTTAGAGTGTTTCAGTTGTTCGGGGAGAGAGTACAGTTACAGAATACAATCAAAAAACTTAGCCAATATTGTCATCTTAATTATTATAATGCATTAGTTCTGGTTATCAATAGCAGTAGATTGGGATCTTATCAATGGGGGCGTAATGTGTTAAGCTCACGGAAGAGCTTTTCGATTATATGACACTTATTATAGACCTTCTCAGAATGCCAGAATTTTTGAGTTTTACGTCGATCACACTTTTCTGTGATTAAACTCATTTTAATAGAACAACTTGTTATTGTTTATAATACCCGCCTGATTTGAACCAGTAAATAATAACTCTAACAGTTTGGTTGGATTATGAATCTAATCTATGGCGATGGCAATTACTCTTCTACAATGCGCCCTCACATTGATTACGTTAGCCAGCAACAAGGTTTCCCGGAATCTCGCCTCCCACGCTTCGTACCAGAGAAGCTCTTGATGATCCAAGGCGCTTACGATTTCGTAGAAATCAATCACTCCACCGTTTACGCCCGCCTGAACAACCAAAGCGTTGTAGGCTTCTCGAGCTTAAATAATGATGTGGATGTGCATCAATTGTGCGAAGCTAGAAGCTGTCTGCAGGTTTGAAATATTCCGCCGTGCTTTCCTGAAGCATCCGTTGTCTATTCAACTGGACTGCTAATAATTACGAACGATAGGTTGACCTATTCATCACCGAGAATGACTACGATGGCTATAGGCAACACACACTGCGCATACAAAAGTTGATTTGCATTTGTTTTGTTTGGTTTTAGACTTACCTAAATGAGGATTTGAATGTAATTAATAATAATTTGAAGGTAACTTTTTATACTGTGTGGTCGTTAATAGATGTCAGTACAACTCAGATATGGTAGTATACTCGTGTATAAGAATAAAAATTTATTCAATTCATAGCTCACGCTTTGATTTCTATCGCATTGACAATGCCGATTCAAGTAGAAATCGCACCTGAGTCCCTAAACAATCAGCGATGCTATACCAAAATATAATTGTGAGTCGTGCAATTAATGAAAGTTGTCTCCGGATGACATTGTTTCCCAACCAATATAACAAGTTACACAAGTTTTGTCAACAGAAAAGAAAGTAATATTTAGTATAATATAACATTTTAAACCAGATAGCATTCAATCTCTTAGAATTCAACGTTAAATTTAGACATTTATAACGGAAATTCTTAAATGGATTCTTAAATTTTAAGTAAAGTATGTTTGTTAATTTAACGGTTTTCTTGTGCATGGTTAGTAGCCTATACAATAAGCAGACAGTTCATGTCATCTTACTGTCAAAATGTTCAGTAAGCGCGGCATTTTCTTTGGAGTTGTACGCGTTCAGTAAGTTTCAGCGACTTCAGTGTTTCCTGCAATTCTTAAGGTATCTTTTCATAAATTATCAAAAAGGCAACGGCACGCGGAGTTCCCAAGCGGTCTCCCATCCAAGTACTACCCGCGCCCGACGTTGCTTGACTTCGGTGATCGGACGAGAACCGGTATATTCAACGTGGTATGGCCGTTGCCTGTCGTCAACGGTAATGATGTATTTGTTCAACTGCAACCTGTATTAAAAATAACCTTGTTATTCGTGTTACAAATTTATAGTCTTAAACATTACGGTACCCTTTAAACATTATTGTACGTTTTAAAACTTTTTAAACGTTTATCTCCTTATAGTAGTGATAAATCACAGTAATATTCTACTACGTTCAACTGTTAGTTGTTTGATTAGTTTATAGCGTAAAGGTGCAGGTCGTTACTGTCGCACGTCGTCTTTTGTTTCCCTACATATTTACAAAGTTAAATGATATAAAACGTGTATAACAATTCTCTTAAATCATGTTAAGTTCGCGTGTGAATACTTTTACTGAATCCACAACAGGAGATTCGGAACTAGACGCAAATGGAGCTTTAACGGAACTTGATAAAGGTAGTAACCTCACATTTTATACCGGCTTATTTACAATTTTCCTCATTTTCTCTCTCTGCTTATAATAAAAGCAAATCATAATGAAGTGTTTCTAAAGGTCTACGTTCCGGAAAAGTTGGTGAGCAATGTGAATCAATCGTTCGATTTCCTCGTCTCTTCGAAAAATACCCATTTCCAATTCTTATCAATGCATCGTTCCTGAAACTCGCCGATGTTTTCCGCATCGGCAACAATTTTCTCCGCCTCTGTGTGCTACGAGTCTGCCAACAAAGCGAGAAACACCTGGACAAAGTCTACTTGGTCGATGAATTCGTCAAAAGAGTTTACAGCGTTATTTATAGCAATGATCCAATTGCTAGGGCACTTACATTAAGGACTTTAGGTGCAGTTGCCTGCATCATTCCAGAGAGACAACAAGTGCATCATTGTATAAGAACTGGTTTGGATTCTCATGATAATGTGGAAGTTGAAGCTGGAATATATGCTGCTACACAGTTTGCTGCACAATCCAAGTAATTTGCTTTACATGATTTTGAACATTCAACATTTTTCTAAAAAGCAGTGGTTCCCATTCAATAAATTATGATTTGTTTGTAGGTCATTTGCAATTAGTATGTGTAATAAAATAGCTGACATGATCCAAGGGCAAGCAACACCTGCAAACATGAAACTGCAGCTTATTCCAGTCTTGCAACACATGCATCATGACACTGGGACTGCTGCAATGGTGCGGAAATTATGTACAGAGTTATTGCCTACTTATCCTGCTGAAGAGTTTGTTTTAGTGACTTCGAATACATTGTCCCAGTTGGCAGTTGCTACATTGGTTGATATTCCAGTTCAAGTAAGTCAATTGCATCTTCTTCCTTCAAAAAATGTATTTATAAGAATATTTTGTGTCTTTCAGGTGAAATTACTTTTAAACTACGTAAAATCCGACCCAAGAAAACGTGTAAAATTCGAATGTCTGCGCCATTTACATGAATTAGCTAAACCTGGTGCACATTTATGGCCTCCCGTAGCAATAGACTCAGTTCTAGATATTGCTCTAGATCTAAAATCCCCCAAACTACTCAGTGCTGCATTAAGTGTGGTTGAGATATTAGTGGAATCTCCCCTTCTGTGCCATGAACACCACAGCAACAAATCAAAGTTGAGGCAACTTTGTGCGAAGAATTGTTTTTCACCTCATCCAGCGATAGTGGCACAGGCCATACATACTTTGACGGAAATTATTTGTCATTGGTATACTTTTTGTGATTGTTCAGGTGTAGTTAGTAAATTTTATGTTCTGGTTGTTTAGTCATAAAGAAAACATCAAAATAACTGGAACTGAAGACATCATATCATCGTTGGAGACGTTAATATTGGTGCTAACTGTATCAAATGAGAAACATATGAATCAACTGAAAGTTGTTTTGAAATGTGCTGTAAGATTAGCTGAAATTGAGAAGACCTTCTGTGAGAGATTCGTGGAATTGTTGGAATCAAGACTTGGGAATGTAAATTGTAAGTAATTCCGTTTAATATCACTATATTTTGAGGCTTTTTGGTAAACAATGTTCTATTAAGATAGTTAAGTTGACTTTGAGACTGTTTGCTTTTTAATTTAAAGCTGCGCATACGGTAATTTCGCACGTAAAATCATATCGGTCGCGGGGATCGTATTAAGTACAATTGGACTTTCTAACTCGCGCTTCATCCTTTTTTTGATTCAAACGTTATTCCCTTAGCTGAATGCACCATTTTAATCTGCGAAGCCCTTGGAGCCATCGCAGGAACCCAACCAGACGCACTTCTCCCACTTCTAGGCGACATCCTCAACCACATTGAACGCGAATCTACTTCTTCATCATCCTCCACAGATGATAAACAATCCAACATCATTGTCCTTCTTTGTACCTTAGTCTTCCAAACGTTATGCGGCTACACATGGAATGATGAAGCCGTAGACATCCTCAAGAAAGTATCCCAGTCGAATGATCTCTGGGCGAATTATCGAATAGGACGTGCAGCAGTCCGCTACGGTCATCATGGGTTAGCTGCTCATATTTTTGACAATCTCACTGAACAAGTTAGTTATGAACATTGGCATTTTTGGCTGGTGTGTCTACAAGAAATGAGCCAAGCTGAAGATATGCTTATGGCACCGTCGACACCTGAAGAATTAACATCGAGGAAGCCGAATAAAATAGTTGATCGTTTAGACTTCGCTATTTTGCATTATAACAAGGCAATTGCAGCACTGAAGGCTGCAACTACACCAACGCATACATTACAGTTTCAAGCAGAGTATATGCATATTCGTTGCGAATTTTTGCAGTGCTTACTGTTAATGATACATACTTGTAATATTTTGTGTATCGTTCCACCGCCTGCGATTGCTTCCACCATTGCCCAGTCAACAAGGGATGATTTGCAAAGACATGGGTATATTACAAATCAGATGAGGAAGTGTGTTAAGGAGTTTAAGGCATGTGCAGAATTGTATTGTAAGTTGTATCAGACTGCTTTTGATGCGGATTATTCAACGTTAAACAATTTACAAATGTAAGTATTATAGTTGATATTAACTATGGTATGTTGTAATGTTATGTGTAGTTTGCAGCAAATGTGTGTTCTATTAGAACAATGCATGGAAAGTGTATGCGTGAGTAACGCTGCTACCCGCCCAATTGTCCAATTCGACATGAAAGAAACCAGGTTGGAATCTAGACAACTCCTGGATGGATGCCAGACTGCAGCTAGGATTTGCCAGAGTATAGCGGATGAAAACCTGGGACTTACCATAACCCACAAGGTAAATTACAGTTTCCTGTAATTCGAACCCATATTTTAAAATAATGCAATTATCTCGTTTGTTATTTGTTCTCCGGAAGCATGTAGATTTACTCAAAGCAATAGTAGAAGTTTTCGCAAATGCAGCTCTACCAGTACCTCGTTTCTTCTTCCAAATTTTACAATGCACCACCTTAAAACTCTCAATTTCACCACAGCCCAGGGTTCTTGGTGAATGTATAAGCGTGCAACCTGCATCCCAACTAGCGGTCAAAGTAGAGGGAGTGATCCAACATGGCAGTAAACCCGGTCTCTTCAGGGAAGTCGACGGTGTGATATTATCAGTCACATCTCAACTGCAACCCAGCACTAAGCTAAAAGAGATTACAACTGACAATAAAAATGTGGAGACCACGACTATCTTAACCCAAACTGTAGCGCCATATAAAGATTTTTTCTCTGCACAGTTCCTGCTTGCTTTTCCCAGAGGAGGCTTGTATGTGCTGACTATTGATGCTGCTGTTGTTGATAAAGATGGGAATGCGTGGAATACAGGACCTAAATCAACGCTAACTGTAAAAGTCCCAGATGAACCGAAATTACAGCCTATTGCTATGCCCGGAACAGGAAGTGGAAATGCGTAAGTGGAACTTAATTTTAACGGGTAAAAGTTGTGTATAAAATATGTGTTTAACTTTGGTTTCCAGGATTCTAATGCCAGAAGACACATTATTCGTCCGGAAGAAGTAGATTGTAGGTTATTTCTCTTTTATTTGATTTATGTACATGATTTAAACGTAACCTACAAATGGACGTATTTCTTTAATCAAACTTAAATCATATCCACGTAGCATAATCGGCATCTCGCCTTTCTCCGACTTCGTCCCTTGGGCAGAACTCTTATGCAATAATTCGATGTTACGAATGTAAACATCTTGTCCATATTTTTTCGCCATGTCACATACGGTCAACGCCGCAATGGCGACCGCCATCATGGCTTCCGTATCGACATCATTCTCACAAGGACTTTTTACAGTCGAAGTCAATATTACTGTTTTAGAACGCTCATCTATAACAATCCTAATTCCAACCGTCTCTGCAGTAACGCCATGTCCTAACGATGGAATAAGTTCATGTGTTTTTCGTGAGCCATTGATTCCAGCCAGTTGGGCCTGAGTGAAAATTACGCGTTTACAGGCGGTACTGTCTTTAATATCTTGAAATGTCTTCGCCCCTAAAATGATTGTCCCTCGGGCTTGGGAGATTTTTAACGTAGGTGGCGATGAGCACGGTGAAGCTACTTTATTACGTCTTGCATTGATATGTTTTGCTAATGTGGTGCTTATAGAAGTATGAATTGCACACAATTTGAAAACATTGTGGATTTTAGTTTGAATTTGCATCAGAAAATCATGTCATGATTTTATTCCTATTAATTTAATACTTAGCATACAGACAAAAGGGAATGAATTGAAGTAAACCGAAAAAACTACATTAATGTCACATTTTTGACTGTCTCAACTCAAATTGCCCCAATTGCAACAGTTTCATTCACAACAATCGGCGATGTATCATAGTCTCTGACTTTAATCGCAGTTTTCTTGTGATAGTCACCTCTTACTCCTCCAGTCTTCCTCACTAAGTGAACGTCTGTAATGGTAATGTCGTGACTAACAGCCTTGCACATATCGTAGACAGTTAAAGCGGCAATGGTGATTGCAGTCAATGCCTCCATCTCAACACCAGTCTTCCCGTCGCACTTCACCGTCGAGGAGAGCAAGATACTCTGCTGAGCAACATCCAAAGTTGCCTCAACACGCACTGAATTGAGCACTATGTTGTGACAGAGTGGAATGAGTTCCGAGGTCTTTTTTGCTCCTGTGATGCCAGCTAGTTGCGCAATTGACAATACATCTCCTTTCTTGAGGCCGTTTTCTTTGATGAGTGTAATCAACTTTGATCCGACTTTGACCATACCACGTGCTTCTGCTGTACGGGAGGTGACAGTCTTGTCGCCTACGTCTACCATGCGAGCTTTGCCACTTTCGTCCAGGTGTGTCAAGTGAGTGGAATAGTGTCTCAAAGTACTCATCGTTGAAGTCGTCAATGGAATATGATGGAAAGGATGAGATAAACTCGTGATGCCTATTGGAATGGTGCGAAGGGGACGTGCGGGAATTGGAATGGAATCTGTAAATTATAATTTATTAAAGCAGACGATAGTGTGGCATAGAGATAGTTTTAGCACGATAGAAAGAAACTACAGATAGGTTTTTAGACAGTTTATCGTATTAATACGAGATGATAAAATCTGTTAATAAATTCAACAAGTAACAGTGTCCAATTTGTAAGAGATATGAGTATTTTACTCATCCTCCAATTAAAATCATTGGTCTATTTTCCATTTTTGATAGATTCAGCATGCCTAAAAAACATTTATGCTAAGATATACGTCTACGGAAATGAGGCAAGGACATGTTAAAAAAATACTATTATTATTTACTCTACTTCAGCGGAACATTTAAATTGCTTGACGATAGCTGAATAAAGGTCTTACCTGCATGCTGCTTCTTCTTCCGCGACACAGCCGCGCCAATCAAGGCCAAGAGATCGTCATCACTGCAACCAGCTCTAATCGCGTCCCTTAACGACACTTCCGCGTTACCAAACAGGCAAACCTTCAAGTTGCCATCGGCGGTGATGCGTAGACGATTACAAGAAGCACAGAAATGTTCGCTCATTGATGTTATAAAGCCGACTTGCCCCTGCGACCCTGGTATTTTCCAAGCCTGTTTATTCAGAAGTAAGTTTAACTTTTTTATATCGAATTTATGCGTGATATTTTTTTACTTTACTGGTATCATTCGGACCATTTTCCATCGCCGCAAAGTCAGGCCATCTGCTGCGTATCTTTGCAACCATATCCTTATATGAAACTAGTTTATCCACCTCCCATTTGTTCCCACTAAAGGGCATGTATTCAATGAAACGAATATCGACATTCTTCTTCTCGGTCATTCGAACAAAGTCACAAATTTCGTCATCGTTGAAATCTGCAAAAATTGTAAATGAATTGCAAGTTAGGAGAATACCTATTGGAAATGAATCAATATGGCGGCGTCACACCAACGCCAACTTACTTTTCATTACAACGCAATTAACTTTTACCGGATCATACCCTAATTGTACACCGAGGTCTATCCCCATCAGGACTCGTTCCCATCCTTTACGCCGTGTGATCTTTTCGAATTTGTCTTCTTGTAAAGTATCCAAGCTCACGTTGATGATATCCAAACCTGCGCGTTGAAGACCAACCAGTTGCCGTGTGAGCGCAAGACCGTTCGTAGTCATGGCTACCGTCTCCAGTCCAGAAATTCCCTTCAGCTGCCGAATTATATCAGGTAAATCTTTCCTAACTGTGGGTTCCCCACCTGTTAGACGTATTTTGGTGACACCTTCTTGGACGAACAAAGTAGCAACTTTGATGATTTCATCAATGGTCAGAAGATTGGAGTTGGGCTGAAGTTGGACACCTTCAGCTGGCATGCAATACTGACCTTTGAACATATTCAGGATAGGGTATAACAAGTTAGTTTTAAATGTTACTTTATTTATTCTACTATACGTATATTTTTCATACTTACATCTTAAGTTACATCTTTCAGTTAGAGAGATTCGCAAATAAGAATGATGCCTTCCGAACAAGTCTGTTAGAGGACTCACATCTTTACGTTTACTCTGCAAAGGGTCACTTTGCACCTTCGTCACAACATTGTTAGGTAGGTTGGTGTTTGGGTTGGCAACAGTTGACGCATTTCGCGTCAATGCACAGCATAAAACATTCACAAACTTCGGGCGGAACATGGCACACGTCTTATCAAGTATTTATTTATCAGAACATTGTCTGGTAGATAATCGCGATGGTAATGGGTACATCGACTTCGACCGACACACGTCGAGGGCCCACTTGTGACTGCTGTTTACTGCGGTGTGTGCTCGCCCCCACTCGATCTGCTAAGCTACAAGTGCCAAGCAATAACCGTGAATGAATATGAGGCTCACTTAACTCAACTTGCTTGCGAGCAACGCAACTTTGCTCAGTCATGTTCACCATGTCCGTCAGCATGCATTAGATGTGAAGCCACTTGTACAGCGTCATTTTCGCACAGCTGTATTGTATTTATTTGTCTCTATATTGTATTTCCACACAATACGGCCTCCTGATCATGCACAAAATAATCAACTTTCTACAGGGCCAAGTGCATGAAACATCAGTGGATTTAATTAGGCGCTAACTACATAATTGGTTTGACCTCCAGCTGCAGGCTGCGAATTGAGTTTATGAAATCAAATACTGGTTCGTGCAATAACAAATTAAGTTTTTTTCCATTGTCATTGGTGATACATTACCAGAATTTTAATGGAATTTATCTGTTTTCTAATTGTGATAATCACTGTAAAGTTCTCAAGTAATTTATGGATATACAAATGCTAGTTTTTTCACGTGAAAGAAGCGTTCGCAAGAACATTTTAAGTTTTGATTGAAAAAATATGTTCTGTTAAAGTTGAGACGTGAAATTTAATGGGCATATAAACTAATAGCTTATATAAAGTTTAAAAATTAAGTAAATTTCAAAAAGGCAACGGCACGCGGAGTTCCCAAGCGGTCTCCCATCCAAGTACTACCCGCGCCCGACGTTGCTTGACTTCGGTGATCGGACGAGAACCGGTATATTCAACGTAGTATGGCCGTTGCCTGGAGAGGACCAATAAATTACGTTATTTGAATTCGTTTATTTGCATAAATTATCCCAAATTTTATAACCTAAATGTAGTATGTAAACAAAACGCAATTTGGTTCAGTTTGATATAACTTCAATTTGGAATATTTTAAAACATCCAGCGAATTCAATGTAACTTGTTATGAAACCATTTAGAAGCTAGTTGAGACTTACAATAGAAAGGTAACAATGGCACTCTTTGCTGCATATACAGATGTCCCTGATGAGGAAACTGAGAATACTCCATCATCATCAGTTTCAACAAAACCTACTGAAAGTTGGCTAGAAAATTCAAGTTTTAAAATTGATGTTAAACGATTTCAACAAACTGAACTTGAACTATTACACCCTAAACATTTTAATGATGAATCTGATGAAGATCAACGAGAAGAAGTGTTTGAAATGAAGAAGGGTAGGAAAAGGAAACTCATGAAAAAGTCTAAAAGCAAAGGCAAGAAGAAGGAAAGGAGGGATAATTCCAGTGATGAAGATTCCAAAGCAGGGCCTGTATGTTTAATTAATCAATCTGATGAATTTACAATAGATAAAACAAGAACAACTGAATTTAAATATGTCACAACTATTTCAAGACCAAGTGCACCAAGGTATAAGATACATAAATACATTGGAATTGGCAGGGAAAGAAAGAAAAAGAAATTCAAAAGGTATTATCAGATTATTCTTGATAAGCATGTTAATGATAGTGCTAGTGATAATGAAAAGTTTACCAGAAAAGAATTTGACTCTCAATTGCCTCCAAATAAAGCAGATCCTGAAGAAAATATGACAATGTTAGAAGAACAGGATCTTTCAAGGCAAACTGCTTCATTCAACAGAGAACTACAAGTTGATCCTTACAGCATAGCAACGTGGATTAACTATGTAAACTTTCAAGACATAATCTTTAACTTTGAAAAGTCATTCAAGAAAGGTTCGATTGCAAAAGGGCAGAGAATAACAGCAGAGAGGAAATTAGCAATTCTTGATAAAGCACTACAGCATAATCCAGACTGTGAAACATTACTTAGAATGAGATTAGATATTGCAGTTGGTGTCTTCCCGGCAGATGAACTCCAAACCCAATTGAAAAAGTTAGTTGACAGAGATTCAGGTAACATTATCTTATGGCAAGGCTTTATTGAAGCAACACAGTGTTCTATGTCACATTGTACAACACCAGGTGTTATTGGTTTGTACATAAAATGTCTTCATACGTTACACACAATACGACGCACAGCAAAGCTAAACCGAGTTTTGTTGGAAGAAAGTATTTTAAGAATGTTATACCAATGTGGATTGTTTCTAAAACAAGCTGGGCTCTTTGAACAACTATGGACTTTACTTAGAATGTACCTGGAGCTTAATTTATGCCAAGAAAATAGGGATAATTCAACTTTCAATACTGTAATTGCTCCAGATGATAAACAATTAATTGATTTAGAAGACACGGTGTTAAAGTCACAGTTACCAATTCACGAATTATGGCTGAGAATTGAAAAACTACGAGAAGCAAGTCACTGGCTTCCAGTTCGACATGACTGTGAAGATCCACAACGTTTAGTCTTCAGTGAAGATGTCTCCGAACTCATTCATCCCATCACAATGCCTGGCAACACCTTCCGATTAACAGTAACCATATTAACGTTGTTGAAAATACCACTTTTGCCAAGTCGACATATCACCATGACTAAGTTTGGCATTGATTATGTGCCATGGTCTTTGGATTCGATCGAAACATTACTTCCAGTGTTTTACCCACTGTATCCGATTGACATTAGCAACAAGTTGTTGTTAAATGCGCAGAAATTAGCAGTGGGACCGCAGTACCTCAAAACTTTACCTGGCCAAGAGGAATATCTGCAATTTATACTCAATGTCATGACCTCTTGTAGCATTTGTTTAAACGGACGCGATAAAATAGCACTTATTGTATGGCGCTTCCGGTTTATCCGTTTATTAAACGTCCTGGAAAAGCGACACATGTTTAAGGTCACCAGTCAATTAAAGAAACAACTGAAGAGTGAGATGAAAGCTACTTTGAAGGGAAATCCTACGAGCATGGTGCTCTTTCGAGAATATGCTTTGGTTGAAGTTGAGATTGATTTTGATGTAGGGTTAAATATTTTAAAGAGTGCGATGAATATGTCTTGTGATGGGTCTGCATTGTTTGATAGGAATTTAGAGGAAAGAGCTGCCATTATAGCTGCATTGAGGACATTTATTGGATTGCTTTTGTTTCGTGACAAGCGACTACAAAATGATACTAAACAGCTTTGTTTGAAGTATATATGTTCGGTGATTTTGGGCATATTCACGATTAATACAGCCCCAAGATTCATCACTCAGGGAATCATAGATCAAGCAAGACTTAAGTTCACAGAAATCAATGAACAACTATTGACATCTACATCTAATGACAACTTTCAAGGAGCTGATTATTTTCTTCCTGATTTCACATCAGAATGGTTAATATTGAACGCTTACTTTTTGTATCTAAACAGTTTTTCAGACGCTAGAGTATTCATTGAGAATATTCTTCAACATTTTGAAAATACAACTGCTTCACAACCAACAGAAACAAATGAAGATCAAGAAGTGATAACAAAATCACAATCATCCCAGATCTATAGAAAGGAACTTTTATATGAATTCATGGTTGCCATCTTATACAAAGTATGTGTTGATATTCCAGGAGCTGGAATGTATCTCTCCTTAGATAAATACCTTCAACTTGGTATCGAAAAGTACCCTAACAATATATTCCTATTGACGACACTCGCAAAAGTACAGAGTTTCCACTCGAATTATGGACAGCCATGGTGGAAGATGCAGAGTTTATTGTTGAAAAGTGGACATGCTTTATCTACACTCTTCGCTGCTTTAATTGCGAATTTAAGGATCAATGATATTGAGAGTAATTGGGTTGATACAGTGACTGGTAAATTGATTGAAACTGATAATACGATTAAAAATCGTATGTTGAGTTTGTTTAAGAGGATGACAAAGGGTGATATGTGTACGAGAAGATGTGGGCTTGTTTGGAGATTGTATCTTCAGTTCCTACACGCGTATTTTGAGCCCAAAGTATGTAGGGATGCTTACTATTTGGCAGTGGAGGAATGTCCTTGGTTAAAGGTAGTTTTTTTTTCATTGTAATATAGTATCGTGGGTGGTTTTTAATTGGTGCTTTCTGTTTTAGTCTTTGTACATTGATGCTGCAATTTATATTCCCGAAGATCTAGCGCAAATCCAGGATTTGATCATCGAGAAACAACTGAGGATTCATGTGACCCCTGAGGAATTGGACGTTCTACGTAGTTAATAACTGTTTTTTTCGTTGTTTTCAATTATAATAAAATATAGTTAAAGTGATGGGTGCACGTGTATAATTGTGCGAAAGGCGAATAGATCTTGAAGGACTTTGGTCACATTGTGATGTCACGGGCAAATGTCACCACTTCTGGACCGCAAGTTTGGCGCGCTTGCAGTTCATCAATGGAATCCACGCACATAAAATAGTCGTTAGGCCTCTGTTTGCGACGCGCTGTCGTCTCTTCTAATTAGCGAATAATTGACCGCGTGCGCAGCGGCCACTTTGCGTGCCGGAAACGGAAATAATTTTACAATTTCGGCGCGTTTTCTTAGAAGTACTTGGTACGCACATTTTTTCGCCGCAAATATGGCCGGCACACGCCGCCTTAATTCGATCAAATTGCGGAGGCTGACGACGAAAATGCGAGCACGTGGTTCGATTTTGCGCAAATTTTTCGCGTGCAGCCGCACACCACCCCCACGAAGGTACCCGCGAAGTCGACGTCTGAGCGCTTTTTATCAGCGAGCGGAATCGCGTCATGAGCGAGGCCGGGGACGGCCGTCTTTTCTGCTTCGCATAACTTCTTGCGACATGGAGTTGACACAATTGCTCCTTTGCACTACCCTGATAAGGTAATACGTTCTCTCTACTCTTAATTACAAACAATAGCAGTAATCTTTATTTATTTTGTTTCAGTACAAATTGTGTTTTTGGAATTATTCCGAAACAAGGAAAACAGTACAAACCGAAAGCCATTTTACCTGAACACTATGCCAAAGGTGCGCGACATTCAACAATGAACTTGCATGATGCGTTGATATTTGCATTAATGGCTTATCATCAATTTTTGCAGAAATGCGTCCGCCTACACATAAGGGTCTGCCGCTCGAAGTGGATTTTAGCATGACTGTTGTCGACATCAACTCGATCAATGTCGAAGATATGGATTTTAGGTGAGTTGACGCTATAATTAACTGTAAACGTTGCTCCATGCTCCATTTCAATTCACTCAGGATGGACATGTTTCTGCGTCAACAGTGGACCGATTCCCGCCTCCATATCCCGGAAGAAATCTTCGAGTATGGCGATGAACAGGTCACGTTACCAACGCAGTTTTTCGAAAACCTCTGGCAACCGGACCTGTACTTTCTCAACTCTAAAGTCGTCGGTGAGTAATGCTTCCGTTTTTAACCCCGGTTTATAACTCATGTTTTGCTGACGTTGTTTATCGATTATTTTGCACCGTTTGTTGGGTGTAAATGGCTTTTTGCTTAGAAATTGCGACGCTCACACATAAATTCTCATCGGTCACGCTCTTCCGAAACAAAACCGTGCGCTACTCGGCGCGCATGCATGCGATCGTTGCGTGCCAAATGGAGTTCCAGCACTATCCCATGGATATACAAATATGCCCTTTGAGCATTGAAAGCTGTGAGTTGAATTTACTACTACGGATTCATTAATGTAAATTAGGCGCATATCTGAAGGTTGTCGTTTTGCAGTCGCTTATGACAATACAAAAATGCGCCTCAAGTGGACTGAGGGGGTTGGCGTTAATG
Organism: Diploeciton nevermanni; assembly: GCA_027575565.1. Classification (NCBI taxonomy): domain Eukaryota; kingdom Metazoa; phylum Arthropoda; class Insecta; order Coleoptera; family Staphylinidae; genus Diploeciton; species Diploeciton nevermanni. Next base: position 80,407 of record JAODIE010019952.1, read on the forward strand.
TGTCGCCGGAGCTCAAACTACTGCAATACCACATCGCTCAACCCCTAGAACTAGAAGAAAGGGATGTCTACACCAATGAGAAGAATGGTAACTTCTCACGGCTGGTTGTTTACTTCCAATTCGAGCGTCAAATTGGCCATCACTTGATACAAACATTCGCACCGTCAACCTTGGTTGTGGTTGTATCGTGGTTCAGCTTCTGGTTGAGTTTGGATGCGGTGCCAGGAAGGGTAACACTGCTTGTAACTTGTTTGCTCACTCTTGTTACCATGTTTACTGGATTACGATCCGATATTCCACCAGTTGCATATGTTAAGGTACGCGAATTTAAATTGCATTTCATTTCGCTGAATACCTTTTGTTGGAATATATACCTATAGGCAATTGATTTATGGGTGGCGGGGTGCATGGTATTCGTCTTCAGTGCATTAAGCGAATTCGTCATCGTCAAGGTACTCGATGAACGGTACAAGGCTGCGAGAAAGGCGCACGCCGATGAATCAAGCGTGACGCCATGGAACAAAACAACCCAGCAATACAAAACACCACGGAAACCATTACTGCCGCTCTATTGGAAAACCGTAAGTACCTAGACAATTATTACGAAAGGTCAGAGACTAATCGTGCTTTCTTAAAGAAAAGAGGAGAAGAAAGGGCGTTGTGGTCGGAAATCGACGAAGTCTCCCGCTACGTCTTCCCCGTGCTGTTTCTTATTTTTATGCTGTTTTATTGGCCCTTACTCATTATTGGAAAGTCTAGTCCAATGATTACAGTTGTATAGTATTAAAATTACTCTTAAAAGTTATTACTCTTCATCTGTAAATAACATTTCCTCCCCCTCGCTCTCCAGGTTGCAGTTTGAAGAGACAGGGCCTGTTTCTTTAGAGGCAATTTCGCCCAGCTTAGAGATATACTGCATCGTGTATTTATTGAAGTCACATCTGGAACATTCACAAGAAGAATGAATACAACATATCTTATTGATTAATTGTAAGAATGCGTACAGCTTAGATAATTGTTCATTATGCCGTGTTAGCGACTTCTGCAAATTCAACAGTGGCGCAAGACACTGCTGCGATTTCAACTGCATCCCATGCGAAGTCATGATGCACTGCAACCAGTGCAAGTAAAACTCGAGGTGATTCGACTCTCCCAGGGCATTCGCAACAATCTTCAACAATCGTTCCACGTACTTCTCATTCATACTGCTGACAGTGAGCTCGATGTCACTCATTGGTATCGTCTCAATTGCCTGTGTAATAAGCTGCGCTTCATTCAACTTTATCGCCATCATCAGCGCATTGCCATGATCTTTCTTCGCAATAGCAGCTTTAACTGCTTTAGGAGTAATATCCAATTGCAGCTCCCATGGATCGAAAATAATCCCGGTGTTCAACGAGTAAATCATAAGTCCTTCCGTGGTACACGCTGACCATTGTTGGCCAGTCGGTGAAAATTGCACAGAGAACACTCGGACTTCCGGTTTTGTTATCCTACTGCACATATCACCCTTTTTAACACCAGGAAGTTTCAAGGCAACATTACCACCTTCTCTCTCGGTTCTTTCTTCAACCAAAGCAACATTTCCAAATTCTGTTAGTTTTCTTCTGTTAATAAAGTCATCCATTCCGTCTAGGGACCTATTTTGTGTGATTTCAAACTTCTTTACAATCAAACCTTCGCTGACATTGTAGATACAGATGTTTTTTGATTGTCCACCTGCTAAAATACACTCTCCATCTGCAGTGTAACATAATGTTGTGAATGATTTAGCTTTAAGGCTTTGTTTAGCAGTAACCAAATCAGAATCTAATCTTCCACTTCCCAAATCTTTACGTCCTTCGATTGTATGAACTTGCGTGCTTGTTTTGACATCATAGGCTGTGATTTGGCCATCTAAAGTGGCAACAGCTACGTGTTGACCATCAGGTTTGAAAGCGACACAGAGACCGTCAGCTGGAATATCGATACTTTCATGGGCTGATCCCTTTTCAATTGCGTCCCAAATACGGAGGGTTTTATCCCAGGATACTGATGCTAATGTTGTACTGGTCAGATTTGGATTGAATGACAAAGACCACTGAGAAAAATGAGATTAAGAAATATTAATTGTTGTTAGCTTATAGTCTACATACCACCGGTCCCTGATGTCCAGACAATACTTCCAAAAGTCTCCCCATTTTCACAGACCACAAGAATATCTCAAACACATCCTGCCCACCGGCAGCAATAAACTCCCCAGATAAATCAACAGCAATACATTGCAATTGTACTGGTCTAGGTGTAGTCAGCGTCCGGAAATTCCGATATCTGAATATATCATAAGCCCTGACGGTTCCATCCAAGGAACAGGAAGCAACAAACTTTTTACTTCCGCTGAAAGCTACATCTGTCACAGGTGCGCTGTGTTCACTAAAGGTGACCACACAGAATCCAGAGTTGATATTCCATAGTTTCACCTTACCGTCTTCACCTCCAGTAGCTAAATGTTGTCCATCCAATGAGTAAGTCACACAAGACATATTATTAGAATGTCCTTGCTGCTTCATAACATAAGTTTCACTCTGCCATTCCCAAACTAGAAGCTGTCCTAAACCACTACAAGCAATTGCAACCCAATCACCAGTGTTATTCAATGAAATAGCGCTGATTGTCTCCTTTGCTATACTCAATGAGTGAATTAAATTAACGTCAGGTAATTCATGGATGTAGAATGCACCTGATGAGAAGCCAGTGATGAGAATTTTGTTCTTCTGGTGATAAGCGGCTGCTGTAAGAAGAGCGTTGGTGTCTTCCTTCTTCACATCATCGGAGAGATAATGAATTGATAGCCTCTTGTAAGAAACTTTCTTCGTTTCAGATTTAGATGCTTCTTGCCGTGCAACAGCTTTGCTTTCTTCTAAAGCAACCGCGCTCAATTGCTCTGCAACTTTGCTAGGAAGTTCAATGCATTTACTCAAGTCAATATCATCTTCGCTGTCACTCTCTTCCCTTCTTATCTTCTTCACTTGCATGATTTCTACTTCTTCTGCAGGTTGTAAGTCATTTGAATCAATTGAACACTCCCAGATGCAAGTATGTCCATTTCGTGAAATTGTAGTTATGTCTAATGAGTTTTCTTCAAAGAAACAAGCAACTATGTTGTCTGTATGTCCACTGAGTGAATACTGCTTAAAGTTAACACAATTTTCAATTGCATATAGGCGTGTAACGTTATCCTTTGATCCTACAGCTAGAATCTTTGAATCTGTAGTCCAATCCAAACATGTTGTCTCATCAAAAGCTCCATGATAAACTCTCTCCATAATGAATGCATTATATTGGCCACTAAAGGGTCCTGGGGCCTTAAATACAAACACTAGCCAAGTCAAATTAAAAAATTATCATTTTAATCCTTAAAATATTTATAAGTACCATTTGATTCTTTGCAAACAGCAAAGTGTTTTCCATTCGGAGAAAATTTAACAGCATGACAGGTTCCTTTAAATCTGTATTTATGCACTATTGTGTAGGAAACCAGAGAGATCATATGAGCTTCCCCTTCTTCATTAATTGCAACCAACATGTACCCATTTGGACTGATATCAAGTGTAACATAGTTGAATCGACTTTCAATGGGTAATGTGTGTGACTTGTTGCTGTAATAAGTACACTATTTAGGTCTTCATATTCATATTTATACTACATATTTATACGAAATACTTACTTCTTCAAATCAAATATAGTGATCTTATTTCCTACCGGGCTTATAACAGAGTTTCCATCATTTGAAAATAGTAAATTGCCTTTGCAATATACAGTGCCCAATAAGTTGCTAAACTAGATTTCAAAGAAAACAGATTACACGTTACATATTTTTCAATATCGTATTTGATATACCTTATAAGCAAACTTCATTTTTGTTGACGATTAAATCGATTTAATAAGTTAAATTCTATTTAATGTAACAAATTTTAAGTGATTTGAGAGCAAAACATAACCATCGTCTCACATGTGAAAAACAAGGAAAACCGCACGTGTTTTGTTTACTGCGACAGAAGCGCTTTGGCCATTTGTAGCGACTTCAATATTAACTAAAAATTAGGTGATAAATTTAAATAGCTGATAAAAATGAATACTGAAATCTTCGAAATTTTAAAGCCCATATATTAAGTCAGTTTAACTAGGTACATAACTTTTTATGTAATTATTTTTAATATTTTCTTTTATTGTGCTTCCTTGCAATTATGTATATTCAGTCGTCATGGTAAATATGCTTGCAATTGAGTGTTCGATTAGATCTACTGAAAAGTGGATCTAGGCAGAGAGTGCATGTTTGAGTATCTTGTGCAAAGCTTGCAATTTACTATGATCAATATCCTCAGTCTTCTTGCTATATTTCCTTGTTGTTTGTTGGCTGAAAAATAAGGATTTTATTTATTCCATTAATAAACTACACTATTTTAATTCTTGGCGAAGTTGGCGAAGAATAAAAACTTGTAGATGGCTTGGGTTTACTTGGTACTTTATTGAACAGTTCTCGACTCAATCGGAAATAGTAAGTGACTGCGCGTACCCACGCAAGGGTCCAGTATATTAATCTGATTATTCCACTCACAACGAGGGTTGGCCCGGTATTGGCTCGCAATTTTAGGCACAGCAAAAACTAACGTTCGAAGATTTAAACTGTGCACTTTGTGAAATAGATTGAGGAATTGTCTTAATTGTCCAACCATCTAGGAGGTATCCAAGCGTAATCGGTATTCCCAGTGTTTGAACTGGAAAGTTGGCGAACATGATTGAATTTATTTATTGTTATAGGGGGGACGATGCGGATATCCCCAATGCTTGTACATTACAGAGTTGGTATAGTTATTTTGCCATGTGTGTGGTATGTCTAAATTATCCCTCTGTAAAGATGGTGAACATGGTTAAGTTTTGAGGAACAAAGGAAAAATTGACTTCTTGTATTATTGGGCACACATACACAATTGACTGTAAAGATAATCAATTTAATTGCTTTCGTTTTACTTTCATAGTTGTTGTGTCTATAAAGCAAAATGTTAAAATCGCGTCGTTCAATATTTCTCTTTCACCTAATGTTAACCTGGCAGCTCTGAAACGTGATTCTTGTAAGCTTTTTTTAAACAATTTTGATAAAAGCTGTGTGGGCACTAAACTAAGCAAGTAACAAAGAATATTTGAAAAATTTCAATCTAGAAATATTTTAGACTAATGATATGAACAGGTGTAGGAAAACCAGTTTGATATATTATTGTAGTTAATTGTAATTGCATATGGTACTTATATATAACTGTGCTTGTTTAATCGTTTGTAATACACATTAAAATTATATTTAAACATCATTATATTTGATTTTGAAGGTTAAATCTTTCCGAACTTATTAGGTTTACATCAAGTACTTTTCTATTTGTAAAAATTTATATAAATACTCTCTTTTCAACTATGTGCGTACTATTCTTTTGCAACCCTTTGCACATTAGACATGTACATTTCTTTTAAAGTCAATATATATAAACATAATGTTCCGCGCATTGGTGAGTATACTATCGCTACAAGTAAAAAATAAAAAGACACAAATTAATATTGTTTATTTGGTATTGTAGATGGTTATGATGTTGATCGCTCTTGCGGCTTTTGTTTCCTCTGGTTACGCCCTGCCCGAACCTAAAAAGCACAAGGGACATGGCGGACATTACGGGCATCATGGTGGTCATCATGGTGGTCATCATCGTTATTGATGATTTAGAAATTAGAGAGGTTTAGTAATAAATATAAGAAGAACTGTACACACGGTTGTTGAGAGTATTTATATTGTTCAATAAATTTACATAATATAGTATTGTTTCAGAGTTATTATAAACGTTTTAATGAATTAATTATTAGAAACTTTGTGTTGCAAAAACCAAATACTTTCTTCATTTAGTGTTAAGCACAGAGAAAATCCAATTCAGAATATTGTCAAGTGTAGTCATGAAGTATTTAATATTAAATATATAGATGAAACTCAAGTCAAAGTGTGCTTTGTGCTTTAAATACGCCTTAATTACTGGATTCAGAATGGCAAATGCAACCTTTTCTTCGAAAGCAGTCTTAAATACGCCGTATACACCTGTCCAGTTTTCATTCAGGAAAACATTTATATCAGCTCTATGTTTTGGGTCACCTCTAAGAAGATTACCAAAATCAATATATAGACGATTTAATTTCATACCAAGTTGTGTGTCATTAAAATTGTTGTTAACGTAGAAATAAGATTTCCCGTTTTGTTCGTTAGTTTTCAACTTGGCTTTGTAATCGTAAGTCAAGTTAACTACAATATAGCAATAATATAATTAAATTAGGTTCTAAGTAAATAAATCAATTTCTTTACCATATGTTACATTTAGTACGCCGTCGCCATCAATCGGTTTCGATAGTAACTTTCCTTTTATTTCATAAGTACCAATCACTTCTAGGACAGGAACTTGTATATTTAGCTGTAATTGTTTATCATCTATTGAAATATCATTCAACATGGATTTTCCAAGTCTCATAAAATATGCATCTTTTAATTTTAGTACTCAATCTTCACCCGCTGTCCGTGTAAAGTTTTCATATTATGTAGTAAGTGTTGCAGTTGATGAGACGCGCGTTTAATAGAACGCATTTGGCAATTGAAGTATTTTGCATTTGCAGTTTAGCACGTCGACGGGTTATTAAATTGATATTTTGTATGTGAAACAAAAGAGCTTCTCTCTTAGATGAAAGAAAAGTTATTAAAAGAAAACAAAGGAAAAACAACAAATTTAAGTTGTTCTATCTATCTCCCTAGCAAAACGTGATAAAGTAAATGAAGCAATAAAAAATTAGGCGTCAAATTAAATTTAAACGCAAAACTCGTAAAAAACGTATAAAATTCATGACATAAATTCATCACTCAATAAAAAAAGGTTTTTGCATGGCACTTGAAATTAAGTGCAAAGTATGTCATCCCATCGTTTTACGTAATCGTTTTTAAAAGACTGAACATTATATATAAATAGATAT
>JAODIE010019963.1:0-55481 GCA_027575565.1 Diploeciton nevermanni
TTTGTCAGCAGTAACGGCACGCTCACGCTATAAGTTTGTTGTATTTGCTTGAATGTTGGTGCTTTGGGGGGCCGTACGAAAGGTTGTTGGGGGCCGTATACGGTCCCCGAGTCGTAGGTTGCCAGTCCTTGGTCTAAATAGAGAACTCACTATCGTTTCTACCTTTTGCTGGAGCCACTCAATCAATAAGGTTACTTATTTTTCATCATGATAATTGTTTCTCTTTAGTAGATCTGTATCTAGTAGATAACGATTTATAGAAATCTTGATTGGAATTGCGACAGCATCCGCTAAAAATTAAGTTTATATCGAATTCATTTGATTCGGCTATAATTAATTCATCACATATATAGGTTCCGGTAATAGATGCTAATAATATCAACGAACAGTTTTAGTAAGACTTAAGTAAGTAATTTTTATGATTTAAAGTTATTTGCGCTTGGTAGATACATTCATAGAGTATTCTATATATAGATATGTTGGAAAATGACAATTAGCTTGGTTAATTAAACCACCCTGCTACCCTTCAGCATTGATCTGAACTCACATGGCTGGCTCCTACGAAGATTCGCGCAAGAGTTGCCTAAGCACGTGCGACCTAGGAACAACATACCTATGCTTCCCGCTCTCTTGTCTACTCATCACCACTAATCTAATTCTGTGTTCCCAATATGACCATACTTGTTCGGTTGATACCATAATACTAGGGTGTCACGAGTTCATCCGTGAAATAATCAATGTCAGATTAATAAGTATTCCAAAAGAATTATAGATAATAATAAATTTGCATAGATTTTTGTCATAAATTATAGTTGGCTAGACATTATATTACTATGCACTTCGACAATTACACAAGTTACTCAACTGTGCGCTACTAATCAACACTAAAATAATTGAGTATAACTAGGTTCCTTGTTTATATTAATAGGCATTTTGCTATTCGGTAGAAAACTAAAATCAGAGCTACACATATAGATTGTTATTTAATGATGCAAATTTATTTGTATTTTACTTACTACTACTTCATTAAATTATGGTAGACTACATTGCTTCTCTTTTGTGATTTTCCAAATGGTAGTAGCCATATGGTTCAGGACAGGAGACGAATCTGGTTGAGGTGCTTGTGTTGAACGAGATAGCCGGCCGGTTCAACGTTGGATATGACGAAAAAGCTTCCATCACTAAACAATCGATAATACCCATCTATCACTTTTTAAATATTTTTTTCGTTTATCTTACTGAAAATCCAAACTGTTTCCTTTGCTCCCAACTTTAATGTATTGTAATTGAACAAGTTCCAATTTGTGCAATGCCGTTTATTTCATATTCATTTGCCAAGTCACAAAAAGATATTACTATGCTAGAAGTGGTACTCATACATTGCGCAAACTAAGATTACAAAATACTAAATCCCAGTACTAAATGCAAACACCGTGATTATATATAGTTATAAAGGAAATATCAAGTCAATTAAATAAAATACCATTCCTCTGATTATCATACCCCTGCCATTCAGTTGCTCCGCTCAAACAAATGATTAACCACCAAACCAATATTTCCATTATAACGCTTAAGAAGACCCAGAAGATCAATATTGTCAGCAAAACCCATACGACGCAATTGAGCCAACTGGCTAGCGTACTTAATCTCAACAGGATTAATGGGTACATGTTGCAATGGAGGAGCTTGAGTTGGAGTTGAAGCTGGAGCTGAAGGTTGCGTAGTTGGTGGAGTCACAAATGTCCACCCGGCATCAGGAGCAACAGGGACTGCTGGGTAAATTAAACCCGGCGCTTGCGGTGATGGTGCCTCGACTTCCATTGCAGTAGCAGTGGAAGCTGGAAGAGGAGTTGGCACTGAGTCTACAAGAACCACATCATCTTTAGCAGCTGGTGCCGCAGGGGCTGTATGTGGAGTTGATGATGGAGTAGATGTTCCCTTAGTAGCTTGAGCCAGATTAGTATTAATTACGGACATGACATCACGAATGAGATTGCCAAATGTATCAACTGATGTACCCGGAGTTGGAATAGGATTAGTGGTGTCGGGAACTTTAGCTGGTTCTGCAGTTGAAGTAGCTTCAGTAGACGGAGTTGCTGTACCAGACCCAGGTGTAGATTGATTAGGACTCTGGCCTTGGTGAGCGTTTGCAGCAGCATTATAAATTTGCCCAAGCGGCATCATGTAACTGCGAGCAATATCCATTAAGCTAGAAATATCCAGATCATTGTTCACAGCAGAAGTACTTTCTCCTTTCTTGGCTTCTTGGCGGAATGAACATCTCTTCGAAGCCGCTGAGGCAGCCCTAGCTGCTTTTTCAAATCCACACCTATTGGCACGACGTGCAGCAGAATGGGCTTCTCTAGCCGCATGATGTGCGGCTTTCCTAGCTGCACGAGCACAATGCCCAACCATCTTATGCAAACTGCGTGGGATCTCCAAGTTTACCAAGCGCATCATAGCGTGATGGGCATGGGTACCACCTTGCTCACAGGACTGGCACAGGTCATAATCATGACATTGAAGGCATTTGAACCTGTAGCGAGTGATGCGTGAGTTGCAGCCGTCACAAGTAATAACAGACCCAAAATAATTAATTGGACTGTCTTCTTCTGGTTCGTCTTTCGGTTCATTGTTAATATGAACGGCGAGGACCTTCAATCCGTTCATCTCCATCATAGACATGAGAAGATCGTCATCGTTGGCGATGGTTATCACATCACCATCAGCATCTACAAGGATAGTACAAAGACTAGTTGATAATAATAGGTGATAAAAAAAAGGTATTTACCGGTCCAGGTGACTTTAAAAGCTTTACCGCAAATTTGAGGAAAAACAGCTCTCAGTTTATCCATGAAAAGATCAAAGTTGCTGGCGAATGATGCATCGTCCAGTTGGAAACGACGCATCTCCTGATGCTCACCATCAATAAGCAACTCGACTTTGCATTGAATTGCCCCGTGATTATTCATCTGTTGATTATAAAATGTTTGTAATAAGTAAAGTTAATAACGAACAATTAACAACAGCAATATAAACAATCCACTGAAACATCCAGAACAATTATGGAATGTCAATATATGGTTGTGAAATATTGCGCAGTTCCAAAGACTTCCATTTTGTAATCCGCGATTATTTCACTGTGATGCAAGTATATGTCCAACTCAACAGTTGGAAGTTCAGTTCCCAGATGCAAATGCGCTTAAAATACATGCAAAAACTTTCTCTATTACCTTTATTAAGTTGTTTACCTTGCCAACTGCTCCAAATATACCTGTTGCACTGTACTTATTTCCAATTACGTCAAACACGACTACGCAAGCCCGCTTCGCTGGAGTTGCTGGAGAGAATAAACATCCACGGAGGCGGCTCTGAGTATTTATAGCGACGCGCAAAACTGCACTGCAATCATGGAGGTAGTTTTGTTTCTGACTCATTCTCCCGAGTATGCTAGATCACTCTGGAACATTGCGTTGTATTTCATCATGAGGAACAAGACAAGCCACATAATGCCACATAACGCTGATAAGGTATGGTGGGCTTATAATGGTTGCGGTTGTTGCAAATTGTTAAATAGAACATATCCACCATATTCATAATTAAACTGCGTAATAATTGAAATTGGAGTTGGATATTTTTAAATTTATGCATGCGGTGAGGATAATCGTCCAGTGTCATTTTATTGGTTGTGATAGTTTTGACAGTTGGTTTGGTTTTTCAAATATAAACGCATAGATTTACATAAACTAGAACAAATTTATTATTTTATTTATAAGTTGAGTTGATAAGAGTATTTAATACGATGTATCTTGTTTTTCTTCGTTGAACCTATTTTTTGTTTTAATTTCTGTGGAGTACTTTGTATATTCAATGGTGTAATGTCAGCTGTCAGTTTTAGCTCGTTTGGGAAACGCTGGTTGTTTTACTGTTTATACCTTTATTTCAGTAGAAAACAACAACGATTTGCAATTTAAGGGCAAGCAATAAACTATTCTACATGATACGCAATAAGATCTTGTTCTAAACATCTCTCAGTAATGAATGCAATAGTCACCCGGCGATGATTGAAATCGAACAGGTAAAGGTAGATTTGCTTAAAAGGGTTATAAACAACAACATTTGAAAAGTGTGCTAACGCACACTCAATTTCTATTTATTTCAATATCTGATTAGCATTGAGTATGTGTTTGTGGCAGATTGAAAGAACTCGGACAAGGAAAATGAATTCGACCAGTCTTTATGTAGCAACAAACCAAATCATCCTTAAATCTCAACCTGAGGACCCATCAACTTGGCAAGACTTATACAGATTACTGCCATACCTCCGCAATTCACTATGCTGTGTTGTATGTGGGGCACTACTCGTGGGGCCGGTTTCACCCGCGGGCGGTAAATGCCAGCACCACTTGTGTCAGCATTGCACTGGTGGCAAGCGCAAAATCAAGCCAGCCTGTGTATGGTGCAAGGACTGTGATACCTACAATGAGAATAAACAATTGCGGACACTATTACAATGCTACAAGAAGATGTGTGTGTATTTGTCCAATTCAGGTATTTATACAACATTGGCAGAGGCTGCAAATAGTGGCAACAGTGAGCAAGCAGCTGCTAATCTGATAGGTTTAATCAAAGAAGGTGCATCCTTTTGTGACACTTATGAGAGTAATATTGGACTGAGCAAGGAAACCTATAGCATTTTACCATGTGTGTTTACAAATTCCGCGACGCAAACATCCGGAGAGAAGAGTATAGTGAATAGTAACACAAAGACTTCAAATGGCACACCAATGTATTCAGTGATGTTTGCTGGGAATGGAAATAAAATCACAATAAAGAGAAAACAGAAACCAGAGGAAGTGCGGACAGTGGCTAAGAAGGAAGAGAAACCGGTGTTTAAAAAACCAACCAAGTGCGTGACGAAAACAAGAAGGGGTTGTAGATGCGGTAATGCGACTGCTACACCTGGAAAACTTACCTGCTGCGGGCAGCGGTGTCCTTGTTATGTTGATAGCAAAGCCTGCGTGGATTGTAAATGTCGAGGATGTAGAAATCCACATACTCTAGATGGGAACAAGGTCTGTTTAATGATGTTCTTAATCATTTCAGGGAAGATATTTAAATACCGGGATATTTTAGGTTCTCAATCTTTCACATCACCTTATTCAGCAATACCAGGATGAAACCAATCAACAAGTATACCTCGAGCCACATCAATCGCAACTGCAGCAAATTGATGACCCACTGCAGCAGGTCGCCGACATGCAGCAGTTGCACGTGCAACAAATCGAGCAGCCCGTCAGTAGCAGCATGTCAGGCACGCCAATGCTGCAGCACGTGAAAATAGAACTAGACGCGAATCTCACCTTCGAGCAGCTCAACGAACATTTAAGCCTCAACGGTAATGCACTCCCATGGTGACTTCTTTTTCTATCAAATTTACTATTTTTGTGTTGTTCTTACGTGCAGTGTTCGAACCTTTCTCGGAAGTTCCGCCAACTCTACCTCACACCTTTCTCATTCATACCAAACGCGAAGATATAGATGAAGATGATATCTCCGTTGATGCCTGATTCAAACGGTTTTGTATTTATGCGATTATTTCATCATAAATTTCACACGGGAGATGGCATGAAGAAACCAAAGATGTTGATGTTGCCGAGAACCTAGTATTTTCGGGATTCGAATTAATTTTTGATTTTCTTATGACGTCCATTTTGCATTTAGGTTTTGTAGTAGTAGTAGTAATTTGTAATCCAAATGAATTAATTATGCACATACTTTGTGTTTTCATTTACACACTTCAATTCTATATTGCCAGAATAGGATTACAACTATCACATACATCATACTATAATTTTGACAAGTTTCTTTAGTGTCTTCTCTGAATTGCAAATAGAAAATGGTTTAGTGGTAAGCATAAAAACTCGTATTGCATGAATAAAATTTTCTGATCTAATTCCAGAGTAGAAGACTATTTTGTACACATCGTATCTTTAATCACATCTCCATGTGTTGTTTTAAGGAATGCAATAATTTAAAATACTAGTTTTATGTCAAGATTTATCTTTGTTATTCGCATAATGTACCTTTGACATCGATAAGTCGGCAACCCGCAGCCCCTAACAACTTTTTATACGGCTTACCAAAGCACATAGCAACATAATTCAAGAAAAAGCAAGAAACTTATAGCGTGAGCGTACCATTACTGCCAACAAATTATTGTTTTTTCTTTGTTTTATCGATTTATTTCTCACACTGCGGTTTGGGGCGCGAGGGTCTATTGTTCTATTAATCAACATTGAAATAAACTGTCGAAGAATGTTATTTTCATGTGTTGGGCATATTAGTTCTATAAATTGTCAATCCTTTGCATTAGAAGAGGACGCTAAAACTAAACAAAATTCCACGTGCGGCTCGCGTAAATTTTTTTTGTAAATGGCCCTCCATCTGAAAAAGGTTGCCAACCCCTGTTTAAAGAAACCGTGGGTGCCCCATCTATGTACATGGGCTTGTTTTAAAAAGTACTGATATTAACTTAAATAGGTATAAATTACAGCGGTTTAAATAGTCGTGCTTAGACCAATAATTATTTTTTCACGCAATAAAAAATGGAGGTTGCGTTAATTAGTTTTTATGGAAAGTAATTATGGCATTGTTGATGTTCCACTAGATAATAGTGGAACGCGCGGATGAATATGCGGGATAAAATCTATTGCAAATTTGCTCACTTTTAGAGATGTCTATAATTTTGAATAATAATAATATATTTTGTACGTATACAATCGCGCAATACAATCATACATATACAAGGCCACCGACTAACGGTCTTTCAGCCAAAGTTTTGAATATTTCCCGAGTTTTGCAGAATTAATGGAATACTGAAAGTCTGCGTTTCTTAAAATATTTATTTAAGATATATTAGACAAAGTTAACCGATAAAATACTAATAAATCATATATAGAAACAGCAGTAATATATAGAAAGTACTATTTATTATAATATGAAGTGAAAATAATATCGAAATCAATTTAGACGCAACTAAGCTCACATTTGTCTTATAACCATGGGTGCTGCCGATTACACAAGATGAGAAATTCGTAAATAGTTGGAAATTCTTGCACATCGTGTTGTTTTCGTGTAAAAATGCGCGAATATCATATTGAAATTCAATGCTTTAACCATATTTCATGTTGTTCCGGATGTCCAATTGATCTTGACTAATCAGAATGATCTTCATGAACAACAGGTGCAAACTCCTGAAATTGTTTTGATAAAGCAATGACAATTAATTATTTAGGTGTTAATTCAAATAAATTAATTCACTACTGTAACGTTTTAAGTAAGACTTTGAGAAGAATGGCGCCAATGTTGTTGCTGCCAGTTTGTAAAATCAGCATCGTGATAAATATTATTTCTTTCAAGTTGGTCATGAGGGAAACTTTCGAGAAACTATCTGCCCATCTAAAATTAATAACGCATGCAATTTACAAATATAAATTTATTTAATTACAAATAGAGGACTTAAATGAATAACACGTAAAGTACTTGGGCTGCCAATTGCTGCCCCAACAACGAAAAAGTTTTACGACACGTGCCCCAAAGTACAAAATAAAAAAGCTGATTCCCATGATGTTTAGAATAAGGCGAGCGGAAAATCAATACGCAATTGGCAACCGATCAAAGTCGAAACACATATCCCTCCAACAATGTTTAAAATAAAAAAAATTATAGTAGAAATAAATAGTTTCACTCGGAGGAGAACTGCGCCACTCCGCTCACAGCTTGAAGAAAATACTACATGTTTCCAACTCAGCGCAATAAATACATTCAAACAAAATTACACATCTTGTAATTTGATTCTAATCGTTTCGCTAATGTATGTTATCTTCTTTGTGATAAGTTGTTAGTACTTATTTATCGATACACCTTTCGCTTTTCGCCTCTCAACGCAATATAATTCACTGTTTACTTTAAATCTATTATATCTGCATTTCTCCGCCACTAATATATTTATATATAATATGTATAAATTTATAAAGGGGAATTAGAGAATTTGAATAAGTTTGTTCTGGTTGTCTCTACTTCCAACATTAGTAAATCCGCGTTAACTTCAACAGAACACGCAGTGTGTCCATCCAATCTATTCACAAAGCAGTTGTCTATAAACAGCACTGGTTTAGTTTATATACAATAATTTAATCAAACAAAAGCTTTGCAAAGCCTCGTTATGCACGATTGAGATGAACACACGCGGCAATAAGCACTCTCTCTAAAGAACGCAAAAGATGTTCACGCACATTTCATTCGTTACACTAGGTGGTCCTGGTAAAAAATATAATAGAAATACTTGAGGCCATCAACTTCTGTTATATCTTTTTGCATTCTGTAGTATCAAACACCTAGCATAAGTTACAATATACTGATATATCCTAAAACGTGTCATTTTGCCGTCGATTTACAGCTCTGTTTTGGTATTTATAATAAATGAATGAAAAAATATTTATATCTATATACTAAACTTTGTACATTTTGGTTTAACTTCTAGTTAAAATTTACTTTGATACCACAACGATACACGTCTTCCATGCTTTTTATATGAAAGTCTTTCTGTTGTGGAAGATGTGGAGCGAAATGCTTTAAAAAAAAAACTATTTACATCCTCACAAACTATTGGATTTCCACTAAAACTAAATCACTGCACAAATTCGAAACACATCAGTCTCAAGTCTGTTAGCAGACGCAAGCTAGAAGCTAACCCATGTAGTCCGGATCACTGAAGTCGCTCTCTTCGCCTGAGCTGACAATTTTTCTGCGCTTCTTTTTGTGCCGATGCTTCCGGAGCTTCTCCGTGTTGGACTTGCGCGGTGAGCGTTGCTTTGGCTCGTTGTCAATACGGCGATTCGAGATCACAAGTTTCGGCACTTTTGGTGGAGCATTGTCCTGAAAACACATCCATGCCCATTAGTACCGAACTATAATTTCACTTCTTTTTAACAATACCTTGTAATTAGATAGGACTACTTGGTCAGCATCGGTTAAGATAGAGGAAGTAGCAACATTATTAAACGTCACATTCGCATTTACAGCTGGAGTTTTCGCGTTCGGATCATCTTCTTCATCTTCTGGATCCAACTGCATCATCAGTTGCTTAAACTGCAAACAAAACAAATATAAATCCACCAGTTAAAATACATTGTACGATCCTCACATCTAAATACTGTCGAATGAGATCTTTTCTGCCTTCTTTATCCAAAAATGTGGGCGGTGGGCCTTCATTGATCTTATTGAGCGTCGTTTTCGGATTAAAAAGTGCGTTACTTTTACGATTCGCAACTTTTTCATTGGCCTTCACTGGTTCGGATGGAGAATACTGCTGGATTTTACTACAAAGAAATAAAAATTAATAACCTTGCAGTTAATTAATCTAAATTTACAGTAAATTACCCATCGCTCAGTCCAAACGTATCCTTAATATGTTGCTTCAAAATTAGCATCAGGAGAGATCCCTGTGCAGCTTTGAGACAATCCTGCAGAACGCTCACATCTTCTGGTACTCGCTCCACTAACGACTCCTCATCTTCATCCTCATCGTCTAAAGCTGCTGTGATAGGCTCACCGCGTTGTTGTGCAGCTTCCAAAGCAAGTTTCTGCGTTTCCGTCATAATCAATGCCTAAGTAGTAACAATCAAGCTAATTAGCCAAAAAAGCTACAACGATAATACAATGAAGATCGAATCGAATACAACGTACTTCTCTGAAAGTATGAAGTAAATTCGCCCCAGACGCAGTCAGAATAACATTAATTTGATGCACGATAAACAGCAACTCGTCTTGTGCTTGATACGGAAAGTACGCTAAATTGTCAGCCAGGTACAACATGTACGATAAACTGGTAGACTGCAATAGTAAAATGTAAATTAGCATAATCACATGAAGTGAATATGTTTCCATCTAAATTTACTTACAGTTTGATCAAATTGTCTCAAAATGGACAGTACTAAGGCACGTCTCTGTTGCTTCGAACTCCGTAGCATTGTATACAGGTAGCCGTTGAGTGCTGACGGATATTCACCTTGGTTTTTCACTTTCCAACCACGTATTACCGCTGCTGTTGGGTCAATCATGCATTGAAGATCATAGGACAGTCGAATTCCCAGCAAGGAAGGTGCGTATATAAAACCTGGGTACTTCTTGTCGATTTCTGCGAGTTGCTTATCGGCAACGCTTGATATACATGCTGCCGGATCAGTACTCATGCAAATCAAGTAAGGAATAATCTGGAAAATATTGTTTCAGTAATATGCTAAGCTAATATTAAATTATTACCTGCACAGGATGCACCAATCCTTGTTGTAATACAAGCTGTATCACTTTAAGCGCTGGTTGTCGTACCCTTGTATCTGCATGCTGATAAGCCTTCAAAACTTCCTTTAAGTACAACTGAATGATAGTCGACGCCATCCCAGAAGACACATCACCCATTTCCTTGAGATTTTCCATTTTAGACCGCTTAGACCCTAGATATGGGAAAATATTCACAATTAATATTAAATCCTGTGATAAAATAGTGACCAACGTACATTCCAAATCTTGTTGAATCATTCTATGTTCCTCTTCCACCAAATAACTCTCGATATTCCTCAACACTTCAATCCTATTCATCAACGGTACCTCACTCGACTGCAGCATCCGATGATAATAAACCTTAAGCTCTTCCTCTAACATGAACTCGTAGTGCCGTATACAAATAGCTCCCATTGCTTTTAACGTATTCGCTTGAATATCATCATCCTGACAATGCATAAAGTACATAAACATCTCGTAGATCTTATCCTTCGTGTTCATCAGTGTATCGCTAACTTCCGGATCCTTAAAATCAAAGTATCTAAAGAGCAATCCGACCGTAAACAACGATCTTCGAAAATATCCGCGCAACCGAACATCATCCAGACGATATTGTGGTTGCTGTGTTCGTAATCCTTCGTAAAACCTCTCCAAGAACTGAAAATACTTCGTAAAACAATCACGGATCAGCTTGAAATTGCGCGTGACTCGATTCACAATCGCCGCAAGGCACGATATACAACTGCTGACAATATTGCGCTGATGCTGGAGGATGTGCTTCATTAAATCCTCCTCCAGCTGTGAGAGAAACGAGTCACTGGGATGTTCCATCATGGGCACTACCAGCTCCAACATCTTTGCGACTCGCTCGATGATCGCGGACTCATCGCGACTGTCACACTTCACGCTGAGGTAAGGTTGCAGAGTACTCGCGTGCTTCACTAACAACTGCGGTCGAATTTTCGCGAACAAATAGAGCGTTGTTATGCAAGCAATTAATCGTTGTGGAGAGCCATTACTACTAGTCGATTCTTCAATAGTCAAAATATTCTCTATCAGACAATCAACTATTTGCTTACAAGCCAGAAGGAGAGCCTTTGGAGGTTCAGTATTCACTTTGGTAGAATCATCTTTGTCTTCTTTCGGTTTGAATAGACTCACCAACAACTGCTCAAACCACTCCAGACTGTCATTGCTTGAAGCAACCACATCTGTGATGTTCATAACTTTCCTTAGAAGAGAGTTTGCAGATGAAGAGGTGAACCACATATTTTGAAACACTTCCATGACCAGTTTCCTGATACCTTCTTCATCATTTACGCGTCGAATCATCTTCACACAGATTTCCGGTATTTTCGGAAATTCAGGGCACTCTATACAAATATCCTTCAATATCTTAATCACTCGTTTCCTCACACTAACACCAGTATCTAAAATTCTATCCAGCAGAACTTGATAGTACTTATTAATTAACTCCGGCCGACTAAGAACGAATTTCCCAACTAAATCAACAGCTGCTTCACGCACAGATGTCGAATGATCAACGATGGAGTAATTGACACCTATTTGCACATCTCGCGTGCCTAATACAGATGGATCCGCCTCGACAATCATCGTGAGACATTTCATCGCCTTGGTTCTTATTGCTATGGAAGGTTCACGCAGCACAAAGAGAATAGATTTTAAATAAATATCAAAACACTTCGAAAAGTGTCGTTTTGAAGCCAAATACTGCGCAATCAACTCAGCCATTTCATAGTCAATGTACGTCTCAAACACCTTAATCTTACTACCCGCACTCATCGTTTCCTTGAACGAACAGACTTTGGACAACAAAAACTTTTTCCGTTCATCGAAGACCTTCTGCTGTTCAATTAACAACTCAATGTCTTTCTCCTTCTCCTTGTGATTATTCAGTTCTTCATCCGAGTCAGATTCTTCTATCCGCCCGTGTTTGCGATGATTATCCTTCGCATTGATTTTGTTGTCTTTTACCGCCGCTTTATCCGCATTGCACTCTTTATACCACTGCACAATGTAGAAGTGTCTCGCGAATTTGTACGCCTCGTCATTCTGCGCTTTCACAGCTAGGAAATCTAGTAATACCCTCTGAAGAAACTGTATCCTCTCCTCATCGTTCTTAATCTCCAACTTCTCCTTGACCACATCACCTTCCGTCTCTCTCAGTTCCTCTGCCTTGATCTCCTTGATCATATGATCAATCGTGCTTAGTTTACACCTAGAGAGCACGCTGTCTCGTCGTAGTCTCGCAGCAACGACACCCAGGTAATCCAAACTCGCGACTCGCAATGACCCTTCGATACTTTTGTTAGAGAAGTTACTCACCAGGAGTTTTCCTAATAAACTCAGCACCATTTCAGTCGCAGGCCACTCCGGTTTATTCACAGTTGTCAATAAATCCTGAACAAAGTTTTCAAAGAGCGGCCTGTAGTCAATGTCTTCATTTTTAGAGCCACACTTTGAGAGGAACGCTGAGAGAAAAGTACCGGCTGTGGAAAATGCCTCCTGATTTTTATTGCTTATAAGAACGTCCTTATCGACGTTTTTCAGTTTGTCCCTGTTGTCACCATCTTGGTCTCGGTCTTTTTTGTCCTCCTTCGCGCGGTCTTTTTTCTTTTTGTTGAGATTCTCCGGGAGGACAACTATGCATTGAATTAGCTGCAGGACCAGAGCTGTTAACATTTGAATGTTTTCCTCGCTGTTTAATTTGTAGGTTCGTAAACTACGCTTGGAGCTTGGTAAACGTGCGATTGAAGCCAAGATATCATCAAGAAGCAATCGACGATGCTTTTCATACCTTGTAAACAGCTACAAAAGAATAAAAGTTCGTAATAAAATCAAGCATTCAGCTAATAAGAGCTGGATAATTAAATGCTCACCGTTGTTACAAGTTTTAAGCTTGCAAGTTGCAGTTCACTAACATTTTCCGTAAAAAAAGGTGAAACACCCATGGACGACGTATGAAGAACAATGGTATCAGTCAAAAGTTGAATTTCCATTAAATCCGCTAACTTGGAGACCAACTCGCAGATTTTATTGTATAAAGTCTGCACATTTCTGTCTAATATTTGCATTGACTTCTTTTTCCTTCCATCCGCTAAAGAGAACGACAATAAATTGATCAAAATCC
Source organism: Diploeciton nevermanni (assembly GCA_027575565.1). Classification (NCBI taxonomy): domain Eukaryota; kingdom Metazoa; phylum Arthropoda; class Insecta; order Coleoptera; family Staphylinidae; genus Diploeciton; species Diploeciton nevermanni. The sequence goes on from JAODIE010019963.1 coordinate 13,496, forward strand.
ATCAGAACTTAAAACAACACAAAGTTTTTATTCACCAACCCTTAGATTGGTACTGAAATCATAGTCTCTCTTTCGCGCCAATTACTAATCGTTACTCTAAGAGAAAACAATTCAATACCTTTTTTCTTACTATCCACCCGGTATGTAACATCATACGAAGGAAATATCGTGTTAACAAGTTGATACTTGATAAACAACACAATCCGGTCGATGACATCTTCGATGTATACCCGTTTGGGCATGTTCTTCGCCGTGAGAATATGCAAGCAAGTAAGACACGCATCCGCCGCGCCCATAACGCGTTCCATAGCGGTCTCAATCCATAATTGCCGCATATTTTCATTATCCTCATCTGTAATAGGTGTCACCCGATCAGCGCCTCGTATCGTAATTTCCAACGAATTTAAAAGCTTAACGATTTTATCGGTAGGAATCATCTCCATCGCGGAGAGCATGTTTAACTTGGCAGCCTCTGTTACCAACTCCTGGACAATGTGCCTATTTAAGAGGTATTCATCCGGAACCATTCCATCATCACCTGGTTAATAAATCGATATTAGTGGTAGTTGTCAGGTAGCCTAAAGAAATAGAAAGGAAAACAATTGATGACTTACCAAATTCAGTGACATCAATATTACTGTATGTGCTAAGCACATGTTCAACGTTTTTATTGAATCTACCATAGGTATTAGACTCCATTAATTCCTCCACTGTCATTTTATGCACCACAGGTCCTACTTTCTTCTCGACTTTCCGGAGCTTTGGCTTGATGACCGGTTCAGCTGTTCGCTCGACGACAGGCTCAAATCGTCTCTTCTTGCCGACCAAAGCAGAGAATGTATCCGGTACAAAATCCTCCTCCTCGGCATTGTTTTTCTTCGATGCCTTTTTCTTTTTACCTTGTTCTTCTTTTGAATTCTCTTCGAGCTCATCGTCCTCAGCCCCTGAATGTTCCTTATACTTGCCAGTTCTATCTCTATTCCTCCCAGATTTGACATCATCAATACCCAATTCCCTAGCCAACTTGGGCCTATTTTCAACAAAATTAGTAAGACTCTTCTGCATTAACATCTGATCATGATCAGATATCCTCTTCAACCTCACCACAGGTTGTTTTATCAACGATGCTGCACCAGCCGCATTGTTAGGCACCTTCTCAACATGATTCGCATTAACTGTAGACACCGTTTCCACACCTGGATTGGAATTCGCGTATATTTGCCTCGTTTGCTGCTCTGCATGCGCCTGCATCAGCTGCGACGCTTGCTGATGCATACTCTGTTCAGAATGTTGCATATGTTGCTGATGATCTTGATTTGGAGCAAGCTGAGGTGGTTGTAGTTGCGATTGCTGCTGTTGCTGATGGCCATAACTATAATCCATTTGATGTTGCTGTTGGGGTTGTTGAAGCGGAAGATGTTGCAGAGCAGGTTGATGGGGAATCTGATGTTGTGCATGAAGTTGATTATGTGGTAGATGCATCTGCTGCTGTTCCATAGGATCATACATAACATTCACCTGCTGTGATTGTTGCATAGCGACATGTGAGACTCCAGAACTGTTCATTGAATGCATTTCCATCGAGTTATCTAGCGACATATGCGCATTCGGCATTTGTTGCATTGGCTGCTCATGGAACTGATGAAGATTGTCGTCCGGCATTGGTTTGCAACGGTTCATTGCGGGGTTATCATGCGCGTAAGAGTCTAGATCCTTATCTAGGAGTAACATATTAGAGTCATCTATAACATTACATTAATTGTTAATAATTTAATTAGTTGATTAAGCATATTGGTAATACCTTTCCCTCTAAACACATTTGGGTTTGCTCCTATTAATGACTGCAGAAGTGGAGGAATATCACCGTGTGGATCAACTGATGTTTCAGAGCACATAAAATTGTCCTTAACATCTCTATTTAGATAAACATTTGATTAGCAAAATCTAGGCTTATTGTTTGTATTAAAGTGACTTACATGTGATCGGCTGAAGTTTGACTGAGTGCCTGAAGCAATTGCGGCACGAGCATGTCATCTCGTGCTCGGAGATAATTTTGCGCCTCATCGGCGACTCTGGGATGAAAGAGCAGTGATTTGTTGCTCAATGTTTGTGGTAATGGTGTCGGTAGTGGCATTTCTGGCAGTACTACAACAAAAATCCATTTAAAACAATCACAACACTATAAAACATTTGATTTAATGCAAGTTTTGTTGCCTTTGTAAACTGTAACTTACAGTCTGTAAGACTTGCCACCCCTGCCAAAGTGGTGATTGGCACACTTGGAACGTCCCGATCCATTTCCACCCAATTCAATTAACATAGAATGTTGAGTATGTTCAGCCTTCTGCTATATAACAGCAGTAACCGTGTGTGCAGACATTGGTGCTGTGCATATAGCAGAGGCATCAGCAGCTCACTGAGTGTCACTGCACTAGCCTTAAGTATCCTTTGCATTGATGCAAGCAATCATCCTGCTTAAAGGAAAGCACTACCACAACATACACAATGCAAATATTTGTTTTTCTCTTTCCCTGAATGGTGAAACAAGTGACCCTCGTAAAATATTGGTTACACAATTTTACGTGCGCCCAGTGAAATACCACTCGCGTCCGTTCACACCCGCAGCTGTCTGAGGACGCTCTTCAGCAGATCACCAGGTCCAAACATTGCACGTACATGACATAACTGTCAACACTAGTCGTTGACGCAGTCGCCGTTGCTTGATTACTTGCGGTATTCACTGCTGCAGGAGACGCTGTGCTGCCTACCGGCCACGATGTCCACAGCGCTATTTCAGCGCGCTGCATTCGCCTATGGTGGTGTTGTTGATACCTGAAGTCGGTTTGTTTTCGCACGCCAGGTCGCATTCAGCAGCGGCCCGCTCGCACCAGCGTCACTTGCGGTGAATCCTGTGAATGCACCCGCATCGGTCCTCTCGCCGCTCTGAGCCGCACACACGCACCAGGTTCGCTGGGACCTTACGGGCACAGCAGCACGCCCAGCAATCCACGGCACGATGCACTCGCTATTGTTTCCGCCGACGGCTACGCTATTACGAGAATGCAATCGAATGGCGACGTTCTAAGCACGGATCCATGGGAGGCAAACTCCATTTAACCAGTTTTTTTCTTATTCACTTCAATGCAGCGCTCCGTCGGCTGCCGTGGTGGCGCTCGGCGCGCTCCACCATCAATGGAAAACAAAAATATTGTTATAAATAGTCATACTATATGTTGCGTAAAATTAGCACAAATATCAGAATTGTATTTTTTATAACATACCTAATTCAATAAATTATTATAAAAGAAAAACAAACTTAAAACAACATAGCAATCCACAGTATAGTAAAAGTACAAAAATAATTTAAACACAAACATTGCAGTTTCTTATTCCATATTACGCCTATATTACGATTATATTCAAACAATTTCTAAACTGCCTAAAATAGAAATTAGCAATAATATTGTCAATTTTAAATTAATTTGGTTTGCTTTTCAAATTGCTAAAACAAAAGTCCCTAGGAATCAGTGCATCTCTTTTGTTCTCCTTGCAGCGTAGATATTTGGTGCACATAACTCCGGCTTTGCTAGTCGCGCATCTGGGTTACAAGTGCGAGCAGTGCGAGTGACGCCATTACGACCCAGCGGGTCTTAAATGTTTTGTTTGGCTCATACATTGTCCAATCGCACCGCAATGGAGCTCAGCGAAAGCGGCATCCGTTAAAACCTCCGCCGAGAATGTGCTGTACCCCCAGCAACGCCCGCTTGCTCTCCGTCTCCTGATATTCGGTCACGTCCGCTCTTCCTGTGGGATTACGTCGGTTGAATCATCTGAGCCACTACTCTTCAAAAGAAGCTTTCAAATGTGCAATAGGTAAGTTTTATCTACCGTTATTTGTGCACTGTATTTCCTAGACATTCGGCTATGCTGAAATTAGTGCAGTAATTGAGTTGAGATTACATTACTAAATTGATCATTTTTCATTTTCAGATACTCACTGTGATAAACTGTGTTTGTGTGTCATGCAAGAGATGGACTTCCAGTAGTCATTGACTTCCATACTGAGACTAATTTTGGAGTCAAGAGAGATGCATGTTGATTGTTGGGCTGTGGAATCAGGACAAACTCAGAGGAGGGAAATAATGCTGGAGAGAAACTCAAGAGAAACAAAGAAAAGTATATGTTGTGTGAAGAGTAATTACAAGCAACAAGATGGATCTGATCACATATATTGTAAAGAGGTCGTTTGATGCCAAGACTGAGGCAGGTGCAATTGATAATGCCCTTTCATATTCAGCAAATGATAGCATTGTGGTGCATTCATCACATCGACCACTTTATGTCAACCAAAAGAAGTGGTTGTTGGGATATAATCCTAAAACAAACTTGAAAGGATATGTCTGTGGTGAGTTATTATTTTGTTTAAAACGTGTCGAAATTTACTTTTTGGTTGACTTGCACTTGCATTGATATTTAAATTTATTTATGCAATATTTGTTTTTGTTTTTAGCTGATAACATTGTTCCACTTCAGTTTGAAGTTTATGAAACAGCTGCTGGTGAGTTAATTCATAATTTAGTCAGTGAGTAAATATAAAAATGGGTGCCAATAGTGAAGATGTTGAAATGTAGACACTCCAAGTCCTGGCAATTCATCTTCTTGCACAATATTTAGGAGTCTAGATCAAGGCTTGGTGACTTCATGGGTCAAACTATATTTACCCATCATTTTCTCTTGTCCTTTGCCAATATCTGTAATAGATTAATAATATTAATCTAATTAAATAATACAATTTCCAGGTACTCATCAGGAACATCATAATTTTGTCCCGAGTTGTGTCGTGCAACCGTTATTCTGTGTTCATTGTAAGTAACCCACCCACTAACTCCGCGCTATACAATTCTAACCAACCTGTGGTATTCTCTGTAATCAGGTAAAGACTACATCTGGGGAACAGGAAAAGTCGCTATAATTTGTCAAGGTAGGCAATTTGTTATCACGATCAATTGTCCGATTGTTCTGGTTGCACAGCGGGCGCATTAATTATTGGGGTCATTTCAACCAATTGGAATCAACTGTAATAATACCTATTAGCGGGGCTGGCTGGAGATTTTTCATCGACACTCCGCATCGGTAGTGATATTAATTAGACGCAATTATTCAATGACATGCGCGGTTGGCGCCGCGAGTAATCGCCGTTCAGGCAGGAAACATGGAATTAGACACATTAGCTACAAGTTGCGCGTTCATGCATGAATAAGTACGCGTTGCTAATTATTTTGATGTCGTTAAATATTCACGAATTTATGTTACATTTACTTATTGCAGTTATACAACTAAGGTCCATTTGTCAAATAATTCATTTAGGTTCGTAAGGTGTAGATTGTTTCGCATTCTAAGCAAGATAGTTGCAACTTGCGTTTTTTGCGAAGTTTGTCTACATCACGGCGTTGATTTGATGTAATCGTTCGCGGTGGTTTGCTGTTGAATTACATCACTTGGTTTTTAGTCAGTTAGGAAGTTGAGATGTCTTTAGGATTTCCATAGATAAAGAAACTCGACTGTGAAGCAGTTGTGGCAGCTATTTGGCTTTACATTGCTACCAAAGACGTTTTGGGTTAATAGGATTCTAGATTTTTTAATGAGACATCTAAATGCAAGAGACCGATAACAAACGCGCGGCTGTTTTCTGCGAGGCTTATTCATTCGTTCGAGACATGCGCGCGCGCGCGCGCTACCGAATCCTTTGTGAAGACAAAGCAGTCAGCGATCGTAAAATACGTGCCAAATCCAAGGCCGTTTGTCCCCGGCGCGACCAGAGTTAATTTCATTCCCGAAGCGATCGGTCGCATTTCCGTAATGGCCGAAGAAGCGCGTTTAGGATAAGATGCCATTATATGCGGTTAAATTTCTATGAATTTTTGGACTAGCCGGAGGAAAATTAGGTAAAATGTCAAAATTATACCGCAGGCGCACAATGTGCGCCGATAAACCGTTGATTGGCGAGCCAGAGGAGGAGGTCACGGCGAGCGCGCTTTTAACGTCGCGCCGACGATGGCGAGAGGATGATCGCGCCGTGCGCATGTGCGGCTAGTTCCGTCTTCGCCATGGCGCTGCGGTGCCATGTTCGTCTGGTATCCGTGCACATCGGGCCGGCTCGGGCTTCGGTAGCAACAGCGGATTGGAGACGGCCGAACTCGCCGGAGTACCGAGCTAGTCGTCGCCAGTGGTGTACGTTTCGTGTCATCGCGTTATCGGGTTGGCTGCCGGCTGGTCTGGACGGATGGATGTATGGTGTCGTGGTATCCGCTGCTCGCTCCGTCCGTTCCTGCGCGCCGCACGCCTCGTGTTCGTCGCAGGTTCGCAGTGCTGATGTGAGAAGTTACGCCGATTGATTACTGCGTACCTCCGCCGCGCGCCTGCTATGAGGAGGACAAAGCAGTCGGCGTTACGCCAGTGTGACCTACGCGAAGTCGCCGCTGCCTAATCGGCCGATCTCTTCGCCGATGCGAATTGCGTCCCCATCGCAGACGCGATGACATAATGAGCCAGAACATAAACGACTGCTTGTCGGCCGAGAGTCTAGCGCCACTTAGCCAGCTGGCGATGGAAGACTTCGTCCACCGATACCTGGTGGACGCGGCGCGCTACAAGGGATACGAGCCGCTGGTCGACCACAAGCCAACGGCCCCGGTGGTGAGCATCGACACCGAGAACTACATGCTGCGCGGTGTGAGCCCGGCGCCAGAGGCGCGCTCCGGTTCCACGAACTCTATGCGCGATGTCGACGTCGAGATGTTCGTGCTGCGTGAGTCGGTCAGCTCGCTGAACGGCGACACCGGCACACACGCTCCCGAATCCAGTGAGCCCCCCAGCTACTGCGCCAGAACGATCTCGGTGCACGGCCTCCTGTGCTCCTGCCGCGCGACGTGCTGCTGTATGTGCGCTTCTTTATGTTCTCCAGATTGCCATGCCTGTTACCACAACGTGTGCGCACGGTTCGCCTACGTGCAAGGCTGCCAGAAGGTGCCCGGTGCCCCACCACTCAAATTGGAAAACCTGGTGAGTACGCTCTTCTTCTTTTCTACCGATAGCCGGCTGGAACCGGTGTGGTGCACTTTGCTCGTTTTGGAATTCCAGCTTGGCGACGCCGCCGGCTCAATCCAGCTGCGATAACGATCAGCTGATTGGGCCGTTGGCGAAGGGCGCACGGTTCAATGCTGGAGGCTGCTAAGCAACCGGAAGCGTCGGCGGAACAAGGAATACAACGGTGGCGGAGGTCGCTGCTTTGCTGCTAGGTTGTGACGACGTACGCCGGCGGCAGCGGCGCCTCCACCTCATCCGTGGTGTTTGGCGCAGTCAAAATGTAATCAATTCGGTGTCAATCTTTCGGCTGCCCTGCAATTTGTGTATTTCTTCATTGTCAATTTAATTTATCTACAAGTGGGAGACAACTAGGAGAATGTTACAATCTTTGCATTGAACATACATCTTGTTAATTGTCTAAATCAGTCTAATAAAATGATGAATGCAACCATTCAGTGAGGTAGTGCTCCGGGTTCATGTGCACCCCATCCCGGTGCCAATTGCAAACTCCAACAAGCGTTACAATTATTGAGAGCACAATAATTAGCTCGAACAAAACGTGCGCGTGCTGCGACATAATGCAGAACGGCCTCTGACGACGGCGCCCGTGTGACATAAAGTTGCCGGAGTCGAAGTTGAGTAAAAGTCGAGTAAGCATGAAGCATTTTGCGCTGTGCTGAGCTCAGCAAAGCGCCCGGCAGCCAGGTCGCGTTTTGCGCATTCTTGCATAAATTGCATTATTCTTGTGGATGCATTATTGACGCGTAGATTGCACTTGAACGAGTTAGGTGACTGGACTATTATTCAACGTCCAATTGTGTTTTAATTGTCTTGCACTTGGCGGTTACAGTCGAGTGCATTATTATCGACGATTTTATGCACTCCGGTCCAATTTTTGTGGAAGTGCAAAACTCGTTGATTGTGGTTGATTCTAGATCCGTCTGGTCTACGTTGGCTGGATAAGTATTGCGCCGCAATTTGCCACGGGGGAAAAATCGAAGACGATAAGCGGAAACTTATCACACATTTTTGAACACCAGAAATCCGCAGTTAATCGCTTCGATAAGTTCCTATCAACTGCTTCTCATCACGAGAGGCAAGGTGACGTCAATCGACAGAACCGTACTCAGTAGAAACACAAGCTACTGGTTATCTATATGTAAAATAATGAAAATGTACTAATCTGAAATTTGTGTGATTATTTGCGAAAACTTCATCTGGTTTAAAATTACCGCATTTTATTGTTGTTGATGGTGCTATTGATACTGTCACCAGCTCACTAACGCATCAATATTTTACTTTTTCATCATCTCGTGCACCACCTCCAGGTCTACCAATCGTACAAGTTTTATATTACTGATTCTCGCAATAGTACTTTGTTCAATTTAAATAAAATGTCAAGAATGTTATAGATTCGGTAAATGTTATTGCCATTGTTTGATGCAATCAATAACATTTTCTAGTTTTATGTCCGTTTTTATTAGATCTGTTTGTTTAAGCGAGAAATATCCGAACGAAAGTTGGAAGCGGTGAGGCCCCCGCGCGACGGATAACCTCGACGATGACCTTTTAGTGAATATTACAAGTGCGATGCCGACGACACTTACCGTCTGACACCGACCACAATCGTTCGCAGTTGCTCTATCAATTTCGCTCTAATTTTATTCGCGCCTCTTCACTAAATCTCTCAGCGTTATATAAAAGATCTGAAAGGAATATTCATGTGAACTAAACTTAAAACACATTCAAACTTTCGATCCAAACGCAATATTCATGCGTCTTCGCGAAATGTTCACAAATTTCGTGTAATATTTATTATGATTCCATTGGCGTGTCGGCGTTATCAACAATAACACTGACACAAAACCACAAATTGATAAATTGTTTAATTAAGCCACGCAAGTGGGCTGGTAGAGAGCGCGCGCGCGCGCGTACAGACAGACGTAATAACATAAATATTCATTAAGCAGCGCCATCAAGATTAGTTCATCGTTATTAATTTGTCTTTTTCGTTGCCGTTCGTCACTCGTCTGTCTCAAAAAGCATTGAGGAGACGCAGCGTGCATTTGTGTTGTATGCAAACGAATGCCTGCTTTGGAAGCGCGTTTGATAACTCCGACGACAGATTGGTATGCACTTTTCATATCGAGCGCGTTCGGTTTCTAGTTGAAGGTTTTTTATGGCGTAATCTATAAATTTGCTGACGCGATAAAGGATGCTGCGATCCGGAGCCTTAATCGAAAACGCTTTCCGAATCAAGCTAATGATGCTGTCAGGTGTATAAACATATGCTGTAACCAATTCATTTTCCTGTTTCTAAATTCTGCAAATATTTGCTTCGTTAACAAGATAATGTAATGTATACTATTCGAGGCGTCTTATTTTTACTTATACCTTTACGTGCAAAAATATCAATCTGGCGGCGTCTCAAAAAATTCGCGCATTTTTTTGACTATTCATCTCAGACCGATTTGTACGCAACGTTCTTATTTCGTTTTTATATTTAGCACCACCGCGCATTTTCCTGAGGCGCTCCTAACTTCGCGAATTTTTTTTTTTTTGCAAAGTGGATCAGTTTGCATTATTGTGGCGCCAGCAGCCTTGAAAATTGCAGCGTCTTGTCGAAAATTTTGCGGTTTTTCTTACATTATTTCAAATTATCACTGTGCGCGCGCGCGGCCTTTGGAATCAGCAAGTAATAATAGCGCCGTGTCTTCGCCGATACTACTGTCAGACATAAAAAGCGCCCGCTTTTAACGCACGGAAATAAAGTTATCTTGGTGATTCTAAAATTAGATGGCATTAAGTTGATGATAAGTAACAAGTAAATGTGTGGCATCACGAGCTGCATCGCAGTGTAGACGCTTGTTCTAGGTGTAATCTGCAATTGGATTTATCACATTCGAGACGGGCGATAAGGACTCGTGTCGAATTTAAATAAGTGTATTTACTCCAAACATACATGATAGTAGACAATGAAATAATTAACACGTTTCTTATCGCTAGACTAGTGATAAATAATATACATAGCGAACAGGGGAGAAACAGTTTGGTTGCTGAGGAGACGACGGATGCGAAGTGACTGAGCTGCAATGACGACGAGTGGGCATTTTATCTTGTGCGTACTAGTGGGGGCAATGTTGGGGTGTCACAACCACGCCTACTCTCTTCTCCTTCCTCTAGCGGTTGAAAGTCTTGAACTACGCTGGTGGAAATTAAACTTTGTTTGGTCTATATTTATCCAAGCAAGGCATTATATGTCATAATATTCGCAAAGCTACGATGGCATGTTGCGTGGATGGCAGGTCATTGCAATACGAGTTACTTACGATAATTATATACACACAATGCGCGGCGGGTGATTGCCGCCTATCTGGCTGAATTGATGTATATTGGAGCTGACTTTGTGGCATAACATTTCGACGATTTTTGCCGCCTGAATTGAAACTATCTTTGCTGAGATAACGGGCAATCGGCGATCGCATATAGAATTATATACATAGCTAGAGTTGATCTGCGATAAAACTTATTGAAATGGCAGAAGTTCCTCGTCGCGAGGTTTACTTTACTATGCGCTGTAAAAATCTTCTATTGCGCAGAAATCAACGCGCTAAACGAATAATATAATCGACATCGAATGCGAAATGCACGCTGGTTGTTGAAAGTCGTTTTGCTTTAAGGTCACAACGCGTTCGCCTGTGCATGCATGTGCAATGGATGCACGTCGTTGTGTGGGGATGGCGTGTGCAAGTGCAGCGTACGTGCTCGCGCTCGTTCATGCGAGCGAAAATATTTCCTCTCCACATCGCGGCTGAATTTTAAATATCAATGTATGCAAATCGGTTTGTGCAGTGCGTGCACAAGACAGATCTGAAGACAACAAACAAACAAGATCGCTACCGCAGAGTGTGCGCTTCCAAGGCGCACATTCGTGTGCGGCATACCGAGATGATTTGCGGCTCTATAAAGCTGCACACTTTTTTATCTTCATTATGCTCTTGTTGGCGGCTAGACCCAAGTATTTCGCGTATATTCACTATTCAGTCGCAATTAATACGTAGTAATTGCAGTTGGCAGTGCGTAAGCATTAAATTGTTATTCATTATGGAGTGCATTCAGATGATTATGGAGTTGGTGTGATTGATATGAATATTCATTTATCAGCGCAAGTGGGTGGCGAGTAAGTCAGTTTTCAGGTTGGTATGGCTTCTCGGCAGTAAACGTCACACGAATTTGTGTTCGTACAATATCTCCGATTGATTAACGAGCAATATTTTATCTCGGTACGAGCCAGGCGCCAAGCGGTGACTTTAATACGAGTATTCAATACGTGCGAAGCCCACGCGCCAACTTTTATCAACGAGGTGAAATTCGAAATTAAATTTTATTGATATTCATCAGCGCACAGTTAAATGATAAATACGCTCGAAACGATGCTGTGGGGAGAGATTTTCTGTCTGCCAATGAAACTTGATCCTCCGTACATTTATTTCTGAATTTCATTATTAATCATATCTGACACTTTTGCGGTGATTATCATCGCATTGTCATTGGCCTCGAAACAAGATCAATTGTTTTTTTTTTTTTGATGGTTGTATGGTCTGCGTGTAAAACTGAAATATAAAAACAAAGAGGCCTAAGCATAAGAATATCACCGAGTTATTGCGCAAGCAAGTAGTTGGAAGTCGGAGGAAACCTTGATATTTAACGCGGTTTTACTGCTCGTTCAGTTTGTTCTGTGTGAATCACGCACACGCTTTTTTGATCCGCGAGCGTCGTGCGTGAGCTGCACTAAGCATTGTGCGGCGAATTAAATATAACGCTGATATGTTGGGCGAGCCTAGCGTCGTCTTGGTTGATACGGCGTGGAAAGCATATCTTCGCGGCGCGCGCGGAAACTGAACCGCAGCTCGCCGGCCGGACTGGCTCGTTGGGTGTGCTTGGAAGTGAATGTGCTGTAAAGCAGCGGGTCGGTCTTCTCGCGCACGTTTGCCTAGATTGCGCTTTGATTGAATCAAATATTTAACACGCACCGACATCACATCGCGGTCGTGCGTGCGTCGCAACAAGTTGACGCAATTCACGGAAAACGTGTTTTATTTTCGGTATTCTCACTTTCAAACGCGTCTCCGCTTCACTTGGATTTTTTTTCGAAATGGTAGTTTTTGTGAATGATGGTGACTTTCTGCAACATAGGAAAGTCTTGTTTGTATCAATGAATGCTGACGATCGAAAAATTCCATTACATTCGACGGGCATGCTCAAGATCAATATTTGCAGCAATTTTATCATAATTACTTTATTAATACAACACTAGCGTCACGTACTCAGGCGCCATCGCAGTGTCTCTGTTTGCATTGTATTCGCAACGCTCTGAATTGATTGGCAAGCGAAATAAGCTCCACGAGGTGGCTTTACTCCACGTGCCAAGAATGAAGTAGCTACGAGCATGAGAAGCGAAATAAAAACGCGACGAGCGTGTCAATTTAAGTGTCAATTTTGCTTTTCGATTAATCGCACATCAACTTAATGCCTGCGAGCACCCGCGTTCCGCGACTATTGTTTCCGATATATTTTATTCAATGGAAAGCATTCTGGGAAGAAGCGGAGGAGAGAGTGGTGTTGCGGCAGCTCGCACTGGCTGCCTGTCTAAAATACGCAGCCCTCTGAGAAAGCGAGTATTGCGGGGTGGCCTTGAGTTAATTTTATACACGAATTATGCGAGCAACAGAGTGTTGTGTGCACAACCGAGTGTAGCGGCTGGTGGCTTTATCATTCGGTTCGGTGTAAAAAGCATTGGATTCTTGAAACTGGCGAGAAGCCGGTTGATGCGTGCCTGACCATGCCGGGCCGAGCGTTGGTTGTGGAGTTTCAATAAATTACTCGCGTCTGAAACTTTGGGAGTATATGGTGTCCTCGTGACCGCAGTGAAGATCACACCCGCATTCCATTGTAACCTCGATATATCTGTGTCGTATCTTTCCTTTAGTTCTAATTTGCTGAGAAGAAATAGTTTTAGAAGAGTTCAATATCTGTTTCTTGAGATTAGGTCAAAACGTACGTTAAAATTGTAACAAATTTAAAACGAAACTACAATTTCGACATCGTTTACTTTTTGTGGTTGGCTCTAGTTTGACAGAAATGAGAGAACACATGGAACACATTATTTAACAAAAATTCAGCATAATTCCCTATTAACTTATCTAATCATAACTTTAACATTTAAATACTTTCGCATTAAATTATTTAGCTCAATATAGCAGTCAAATACGCTCTGTGTTTTCAAAAGCTTTAATATGTAAATACACCACATATTTTCAAGTTGAGTATTTAGCCGCCCCGAAGTGCGTGCGGGGGTGGTGGATGGAGCAAAGCACGTGCGAAAACAACCCCAAGGTCGAACGTTTTCCTTCGACAATTGTTTCGAACGCCGTCGAGGGATTTGATTCCGTTCTGCAGTAGTGCGCATTTCATTTTAATTTTAATCACCTGCAACACGGGCTAAAAATATTCATTTGTGCAGTCATAACTAGTTCATAAAGCGGAATATTAGAATTTCGAATATTTAGATGAACAATACGACTAAGGTGTAAATGTGTCTATCGTTCGCGGCGCAGCGGCGTTGCGTACGTGATTTATGTGAAATTCATTTCGAAAATGATAAAGTCTCATAAAAACGATTATATAATGCAACGGCATAACATTACCAGCGTAAAATATGGCACTGCAGCCGTGTGGCAATAATGTAAATTTGATAAAAACTTATCGATCGGAAACAAGCGCAAGTTTTTCTGCCCTCTCGACTTTTGATGCCGACGCAAGCCGGCTTCGCTTTCCTTTGCTTTGCTTAGCTTACTAGCTGGAATGTTATGTAATGCTGAGGCAAATTTGTTCACGAATTACCAGGAGTACAATCGCCGTCGCCTCCCGCGTGTGATTCATTATCCGCGTGTGTCGCGTTGCTTTGTTCGCCGCGTATCATGCGATAATGGCGGGCGGTGGTGGTGGTGACGGCGGCTTATCGACTAGCTCGCGAGGCGGCCGCCCGGTCTACGTTCGCTTTAGCACGCATGCATTTTTACCGAATGCGCGAGTGCCGAATCATAGATTGCTTTCGTCTCGTCCGGACCTAATCCCGTAATTAATTGCCTCCTCGCCACCGTCAGCGATCAATTTCGTGGATGTGCGCGCTGCGCAAATGAGTTTAAAAGCGACAAGATTGGTGTAAGTAAAGACGCATTACCATTGCCATTACCTACTGGCAGCGCTTCAATTTTATTACGTCAGCAGTAAATTTAGCAGCCAATTTCATTGTAGAATATTGAACTCACCGGCGCTCATTAATGTAATTATAATGGAGATTTAAGTTGCAATTACACTCTACCTTGCCCTTTACTTTTGTCACGTGTACATTTGTACGATGGGTGAAATATGCAAATGCAATCTGTATACTCTATATCAGAGTGTTTTTAAGCGAATCCATGGGTGAGCTGCGTCGACTGCAAGGCAAAAATTCGCAGCTCATCGAGTTTAAACATCACAATGTAAATATTTGATCTGCACAGACCGACAACCGGGCACAGCAGGACGAGATGTAGCAAGCATCTGCAGCATACGAAAGTCTCGCGCGTTTAATTAAATCGCGCGCCGGGGACAGTGTGCTTATTGTGCTGCTGCCCCAACTCCAGCCGGTAATTTGGTCAAATTGGCAGACGCGCCGCGGTATTTCATGGCCGCGCACAATGTTTTACATATCGCGCCACTCGTTTATTATTAGTTATTATTTGCACAAAACGGCGCGGTTCTTCTCGTCGGCGGGAGGCTGTGCGTAACGTACGGATTTAATTTTAATCCAGCTCGCCGCGCTCTGTTTGTCAGATTCCGAGCGAATTTCCGTAATTTGACCCGTATTACCGCGGCGGTGCACTGTATGTTTGACGCCACTTATGTCTCAGGCGCTGGTGCTGGTATTGGTCTCCGCGCTGTAGCAATGAAATTTTCCAGCTGAAGCGAGAGGACTGAAGTGCAAAGTCGCCCACGCATGTTGATAATGTTTGTTTGCTGTTTTTGCCGCAGAGGTTTCTAGAGTACACACTTGAATTTATTGGGAACTTTGTGTATTTACAGCCTATTCAAGAATGGTCGTCGGCGAATGTGATTGAGTGGATGGCCGCGTTGAACTTGTATACCTACTCGGATGTCTTCAGATGCAAGGACATCAAAGGAACTGACCTTTTGAATTTGGACAAGGAGAAGCTGACGGTATGCTTTCATTAAGTTTTGTTTTATATTTCCTCTCGACGTGACTTGTGCTTGATGTTCGTTGAACTTAAATCTCGCGTTTCTAGAACATGGGCATCAAAGAAGAGTTTCACCAGAAGACGATTCTCAATTGCGTCAACGAGCTGCTGTATTCAAAGCCGGAGGACAACGAGCTTGTACTCGACGCCAGTCCGTGCGAGGAGCATAGCTCGCACAACATGGTCCAGCAGAGTTTCAGCTCTTTGGAGAAATGTACAAAATGTAATAAGTATCTCAGAGGATTACTGCATCAAGGCGTTTTGTGTCAAGGTAAACCAACCTCAGTTACGAGATCTTGCGAGAAAAATCGTAAAAATGTAAAGCAATCAATTGCGCAGAGTTAGCGTTAATTACGGAAGCTCTTTTTGCAATAAAATGCACAAAATACGAGCGATTATCATGAGAACGCAAGGTTAGATTGTAGGATTTCAATCATAATGCATTGAGTGTGCATTTATTTTAAGTAGCTGATGTATAAATAATGTATGCAATGGCCCCAATTGTTTGAGGTCTTTCAGTTTAATGGTGCGCAAGTGTGGCTTTTCCGCTTTCCTCACGACCACAGTTATTAAACAAATTGCCAATGTTTAGAGTACGATTTCCTAGTATTAATCACGTCTTTGCAGTTTGATGGAATTGTTTATTAATATCACGAGGAGGAAGTTGTTTTAAACAAGACACGCCTCGTGGTTTCTTATTGCCATCAAGTCTAAACTATTGAGATCATCCAGCGACGTTAAACGAGTTGAGCGCGTTGAAAATGTATCAATTCATTTCAACATTTGGCAATTATTACAGATATTATTTGGGTAGTAAATGTGCTTCAATCATAAGTAAGCTGCCGTTCAAAGTTATTTATAATTTGTTTTTGTTTTAGATTGCGGAATTGTTGCACATAGAACATGTGCAAAGTCAGGAATTGCATCTCCATGCAATTCGTCATCAAATAAGAAGTTTGTGGGCAAATTCGGGCAAAGTCTTTGTGTGCAGTTTGATCCAGCGGAAACACCAGCACCTCAAATTGTAGGTTTTATTTATATCAAACTTTTTAGCAGACTGATCTACTGATTTCTCGTTGCAGTTGGTATTTTTGATACAAGAGTTGGAAAATGTAGCCAAGTCAAATGTGAATTTGGAGTTGTATAATCTATACGTTGCTTCTGCTCCCAGTGAGCAAGTCTACGAATTGAAACGCAAGCTGAATGAACAATTGAGCGTCGATTTGTCTGAATATTCTCCTGCTTGCATAGCGAACGCAATCAAAATGTATCTCCGCGAATTGCCGGATCCAATCATTCCTGTGCAATGGTACGATCGATTTTTGGAAGCAGCAAGTAAGTTTCCTTAGCTTGCAACACTTACAATGTTTGTACCGTACTGCATCAACTACCAGGTTGTTTAGCGGTTAGTGAGACTGAATTCTGTTAGAACGCGAATGTAGGCGCAGCATCGCTATCGCTATCGCTTGCTACAGTCAGGCGCGTTACCTACTGAACTAGACATTTGTTAATTCAGTTGTTTTTCTTGCTTTTAAAGAGTCGCGTGCAAATGATTACTGCATTTCTCAACTCAACGCTCTTGTGCAAGAGATACCCCAACACCATCGCACCACCCTGCAGTTCGTGATGTCGCACTTGTGTCGGATGTGCCAAATGGAACACGCCCGTGGCAACAAGAGCCAACCGAACGTGCTAGTTCAAGTCATGTGCCATTTACTTTTACGACCACCATGGGAGCATATAATGTAAGCATCGAATTGGATGCTTTCCTAAAACTAGAGCGAAATGACGAAGATTACGCCTGTTTGACGTTATTATTTTCTTTCCAGACAAGTGGTTTACAACACACAATTACACTACCGCATAATAGAAACCCTACTCCTTCATTACACTTGGGGCGAAACGCTCCCAGAGTTCGCCGCCGTGCCAGCCATCCCACCTCGTAAAGTGTCGCGAACTGGCGCATCTCATTTAACACTCGAACGCGACAAAGAAAAGTCGGGACTGAGTAATTCACTTCAACACCAGGATTGGTATTGGGGCGATATTAAGCGGGAGGAGGTTAACGAGAAGCTGAACGACACCTGCGATGGCACTTTTTTGGTGCGAGATGCCTCGAATAAATCGGGAGAGTATACGCTGACGCTCAGAAAGGGTGGCGCTAACAAACTGATCAAGATCTGTCACCGGAATGGAATGTATGGATTCACGGAGCCATTTCTCTTCAATTCCGTCGTGGAGCTGATTAACAATTTCCGCACCAAGTCGCTGTCCGTCTACAATGGCTCGTTGGACATCAAGCTTATGTACCCACTCTCCAGGCATAATCAAGAGGAGGAGGCTATTAATGATAATGTGGAGAAGCTCAAGCAGCACTTTACTGACATATGCAACAGTCTGGCGGATAAGAATAAGCTGCTGGGGATGTGGAACGGTGATTTGGATAAAAACACGCAAGATGTGCAGAGCAAACGACAGTCATTGGACGCACTCAAAGAGTTGGTAAAGGTGTTCAAAGAGCATACGGTGATGCATGAGAAGATCCAAGCTGAGGCGCTGCCGCATGAGAAGGAAGGGGTGAAGAACAACACGGAGATTCTACAGGAGCGGTTGAATGCAATGGAGGAGTCTTGTGAGCAACTGGAGAAAACAGTACAACAAGGGGAAGCGTATAACAGGGCGTTAGAGAGGGAAATTACATCTTTAAAGCCGGATATTGTTGAGTTAAACAATGAACGCGAGAAGTATAAAAAGTAAGTTCACTTGACCTCCGAATATAAGTATTTATGCTAATGTCAGAACTAATCAATTTATCATTGCAGGTGTTTGTTGAACAAAGGGGTCAAGATGGATGACTATGACTGTATCATCGTGGACGACGTTGACACCCTTCCTCACAACGACGAGAGCACCTGGCTTAAACTGCATTGTGATCGTCCTACTGCAGAGAAACTCCTCGCGAATAAACCCAGCGGAACTTTTCTCATTCGAAAATCCAGCACCGCGCAATATGCTTTGTCTATTGCGTGCAACGGAGTCGTTAATCACTGCATAATCTTCCAAACGCCTCGCGGGCTTGGGTTTGCAGAGCCATACAATATATACAGATCTCTCAAGGACCTAGTGTTACACTATGCGAAGAGCTCGCTGGAAATTCACAACGACTCCCTCAATACTACGCTAGCCTACCCTATACACCATAATTAAACTTTAAGCAGGATGAGAAGGACACGAAATTAATTATGCAAGCAGCGACCTGGTGTCGTCGGTTGCCGAGTGAGAAATGATAAATCTAAGAAAAAGTGCTTAAACCCATGTGATGTGATAAAAAAAAAACAAATGGACATATTAAATTATATAAAATTTAAACATTTAATTATTAAAAATTGATGTGGTCTCTTTAAACTGAAGGAAATGCGGAGGATACGAGGAAATGAAGCAAGAGGGCAAATAATATAAGGATTCTGATGAGGGAGAATTTTGTTATATTTATGTACAAGTCGTGGACTATATATTATGGTTAAAAATTTATCGATAGCTATTAGTTAGCCGAGACGGAGGAACATTTTTTAACAAATCATCCATAACACCATGTGTTAAAATGACTGTGATAGTGTACTAAAGAAGAAAGGCAAGGACAGTCGCGCGTCTCTCCAGAGGAGTGGTGGAAATGAAACGTCTTCATGTCATTTCGATTCTATTATCTCACCGTTTTTGTGCACTACTTTTTTACGATATAGTTTATTTGATAATAATCGATAGAAGCGAAACAAAGAATACGAAATCAAAAGTCGTCGTGAGACAATATTGCGTCATATTTTTGATAATATGAATGAAGATAAGAAAGGAGCTGGCGGAAGTGGGCTTGCTTGCGGCTCGACGATAACTTGCGCAGAAATGAATCATGGGAGAAATGATGAAAATTAAGTTATTTTTATTAATTTTGTTCGCATGATGTGCATATTATATATGTCGGAAGATTATTCTTCCAAATGATTGTTAAGTTTATTTAAATTTGTTTACTTTTTTCTACTTGATGGTACTTGTCGAAGGTTTTTTTTTGTGTTCGTTCGTATACGCTGTCGAGCCGCAGGCTGTTCGTACAATTTGCATCTTGTCCTCCCGGAAAATGAATAAAAACATTTCTAATCGTGAACGCATTGGAAGAGTAACACTGTTGGAAGAATATAACGATAACAGCGAAGCTACATTCATGTAAATTGATGAATTCGTTGGAAACATGATAAACAAACTACTAACGTACATGTCCTGCTTCTTGCGCCGCGAAATCAAATTCCATTAATGAGTCTTGTTTTTTTTCAATTTTATGAAAAGTGAACACATTGTAAAAGTAAGTCGTCGTTCTTGCTGCATATGAATTTCTTCATTATTTGTATTATTATATAATAAAGATGATATTTATATGAATACGAATCATGTCAAACAAACTAAACGTATAAGCATTTTATTTTAAATGCACGTATTATATAATGTATCTAGCAAATTGTCTGTTAAACCAGAGCATAGGCTGCATAATTAGCAACACCGCAACGATTCTTGCTTTTCCTCAGCCGCATGTAACCATTTTCGCCCCAATGGGAGCCCCACCAATTTTTCAGGATCCACGCGTCCTTTGTGTATCCAACCAAGAGCATTGCGTGGTTTACAGTGTTTGATGAGCAGGCGTCGTCGTCGTAGATTCCTTTGCTGCAACAATGTTATTTATAATGGGAAATGGTTATTTGTTTATGGACGCTTATTGTCTGGAACTTGACTATGTCCGTCATACACTCACCGTCAAACATTTTGAAGGACGTTGGACATGTGCGTCATTTGCATATTTATAAATAAAGCACGCATTTTTTTTGAAAATAAATTAACGTTAAACATAATATTAATTTAAAAAAATAACATTTTTTCAACTTGGTAATTTTCAAGCTAATTTTCACTTGTGTGCTCAATCTTATCTTTAAAAATTTATTATACTGATTTAAAGTAAATATGCGAAAATTAAAAAGGAGATGCTATATCATAGTCATGCCCAACTTGAATATGCCGTATTTACTTCACTACTGCTCGGGTTTTAATTAGTTTGCACAACTTACACAATTTTAAATCGCAACTTCTTCCCAAAAGAAGTAGATGTCGCCACAACCACATTGTCGCAAATTCATTTGTTTCTTATTTACAATATGCTTATCTTTAAATGATAGTTACTTACTGGTATAACTGAAAAGTTCTCGGACTAGCATTAATACTCGCAGCAATTGGACCAATTCTCGCTACCGCAATTTCCAAAGCCTTCTCATCCCTCGCAGGTAAAATAGCCCAAGAACTAATATTGACCATCGCGTGTTCATTCTTAAAATCACATTTCTTTTGCTACAAAAATAAAATATAAATTTCTATAACTGAAAACTTTAAGTCTTGAAAGCAGATACCTTTGCAAGATAAGGATAGTCTTGATACGCCATAAGTCCACCACATTTATCCAGATACTTCAAAGTATTTCTGAGGGAACCACCGCCACAGCCGTAATTCCCCGTGACTACACTGCAATCAACAATCTGCTGTGCACTGAGAGGAACTAGTTTATTGGTTTGCTTGAAAATCTGCGCTTGTAAAACGGTAGCGATTGAAAAAGCATAACAGGAACCACAGTCTTTTTGGTTGTATATCGGTGTTTTGAAGCCCTTTTTCCTCCAATCCAGTTCATCTGGAATATCATGAAGGTAGTGGAAGAAATCTCCGACTATCTCCGGATCTGGAGCTTTACGATGGTTACTATGAGTCAGTTTGATCATCTTCTGAAGGTAAACTTGAGGTGGCTACAAAAGTATTTGTTAAGTTGCAAATAATAAGGTGTAGAGATGGTGGATAATTTAATACCAGATCACTTAGGTGATTATCCTTAATGTAAAAACTGTGTTTTCCTTGATCAGCTTCCGCATTATGCTTGATTATTTTTTGCATATTATCCTGCCATGCTTCCTTTCGACTCTCATCATGATCTCCATAATAGGTTTTATTAAAGCGGTCCTAAAATAAATAATACACGAATTCACTGTTTTGTGATGACATCGGCTGGTTCATAATTTAAGGTAGAGGATTACGCGCGTTTGGTGGCGTTGCCAAGAAATTTTGCGCGTTTCGTGTGCTCGGAAGTTCATCGTCAGAAAGCAGAAAGTCATTGAAATATCACGACGGGAAAAGCTCGCGTAGATGTTTCAGTGCAATGCGGAAAGGCGTTTTCTATTTTTCTGTGTTGGCCGAGTTACCTTGAATTCGCTCCACATATCGTCCATGTCCAAAACGTCGAAACGAATGTCATAGCACCGTGCGGCGGCAACGAGTGCCGCAAATAGCACGATGGCTTGGAAACACGCCATATTAAGCAAGCACTCGATTACATTAACTACTGAGCCAGGAGTCTAATTAATTTTTATGGCGATTCTTCAACTTTGTATGAACTTGCACATTTTGCAGAAGTGTACAAAAGATAATAATTGGGTGTCGCGTCATCACTTTACGCGCTTAACTTGCACATTGACGCTGGTATTAATAATGTTTAAAGCATTTCAACTAGGATGTTATTATGGAAGTCATGCAAATTGTTTATTTTCTGCGATATAACCATTTGTCTAGAATATAAGCCATAGAAACATCCCCTTATGCTTGTTTTCTTGAATATAAGCTAAAATGAATTGAATTGCGCGGCATTTCCGGCATTCTATGTCGTTGACCGCTAGTACGCATGCGCTGGTCACTTGCGCGCGTAATGATTTAAACATAGTCCGCGTTGGCGGATCAAGCGTCGGATCTGTGCACGTACGACGCGCAAGTCAAGCTCGCATAATTCGGGCAACAATCGCTTCGGGATCGCTTTGCGCTTTCTGCGCGAAATGCGCCAAACTTTTGTTTTGACAGTTCGCGCGCTGCCGCCACCACCGGTGCGCGTATGCAACGCTGATCGCGAGTGTAAACAATGCATCCAGTTAATTGTTCCGTGGAAAAGCTAAACAGCTAAACAGGTTTGGTGCGAAAACCGAAAGGATTATGACGTTATGTCATTGCAATCAAATTGTACATAACCAGAAGCATCACCATATAGTCATGCAGGACCTTTTTTGAATTTGATATGGCTGAAAGTGGGGTCGAGATGAATTTTGACAACGAGTTGCAGGATCTTCAGGATCTTATCGATTTCGATGAGTTACTTGGCACACCAAAGAATCAAGAATTTTACGAGTTGAAATCAAAGGCAATGGCGTACAACGAAAGGTACCTTCCTACGTTAATCCACTTCATTCTCATATTTGTTGCTAATAGCTAAGAAATAAAATCTCCGTGTTGCGCAAAGTGTAAAAAGTGAATGATTAACGAGACATTTTACCGGCGGGCATGTTTTTGCATTGAACGCCGGCCGGCGCGGTTCAAGGATAATTAGACGAAACCGTTGATCAGTTTCACCAGTATGCACTAGAATTCATCGACCATCACAATTGACATCATAGTGTCATTGATTAGTCACACGGAATACTTCCAAGCAATCGAAACAAGATGCAAACAAATTGGAAACACTTGAAATATTTCGATCGATTGATCTAATTTGTTGATTAGTTGCTTGATAAAATATTTGGCCGCTGGCCCAGGAACGTTCGACAAGTTGTTCCGCGTTTCGCAGCTGATATATCAACACGATGCATCTCGCGGAGTTTGCAGGTTCAATAGCAGCAAACTGCAACATTTGGAACAATGAACGAATGAAAATGTTTGCTTCTTCTTGATCCTACTTGACTGCATCATTACGCAATGCGAAACCAATGATGGAAATAGTTAATTATTACTAATTTTTATTCTAATTTATTACTAATTGGCGATTAATTGCAAAATTTGTCAGCATACCACATTATTGTATCATGCATCATTCATGCGGTTAACAATATGAAATAAATCGCAACAATCGAAAGCACAATACCGCATAGTACCTTCAAACAAAGGGTATGTAACCCAATCTACATAAACACTCTGCTTGAGTTGACTTAATTGGGAATCCCAGGGAATTCCTCATTGATAACCGATAAATCTCGTGCCAGGATGTTCTGCCAATTCCACTGACATTTGATATGGTTAGCATTTTATTGATTAGGATTGTGCGTAGTAATTCTGAAATATGCGGAGCGATTAATTGTGTGGTATAAAATGTCTTATTTCTTGAGAATTAAACACTTGTAGAGTGGTTATTGCGGTGGTATGCATGCGGTGCATGATAAGAAGCTTGAAGTATAAATGTGAAGCATCGCTTATTTCGGCAGGAAAATATTTTGCGCGGTTTGTGAGTTGGCGTAATAACTTAAAAATAGACGTTTTTCGTAGGATATTCGGTATTTTGTTGTGTTTGTAGTAAGAAATCATTTTTTTCTATAATATTCGGTAAATAATAATCCTAAGTAAACTTGTAAATAATTTGGAATAGTGTAACCTTTATTGATGGTTACGATTTAAGTCAGTAGAATTAGGAATTTTATTTGATTGCATTAGAAAATGTTTGCTGTTCTATTATATTATGAACATTTTCTTCTTGAATCAAATGATGTAATTAATTTTTTCTTCAAAGCATCGGTTGATTTCTAATTAAAACCAAATTGGAAGTTATTTTCCAACAATTAAACAATAAAGGTACAATTGCATATCTTGAGTAGATAATTCTCTTGAATTGATATATCGTATTGGCATAAAATAATATTTGCCAACAAATAGCTAAAAGAGGATGAAATTTGCTTACAAAAATAGCCCAATTGCAAGCAGGATCTACTAAATTTATCACCTGAATGAACGAGCTCTAATCTCTAATGAATGAGATTATATTTTTTAAATTTATGTTCTTACAGAATACATTTAGAGTATCGTTGAGTGTGGTCGCAAAGTGTTATTGTTGTTATTATGGGGCCCCGCCCTGTAGCAGTGGCAGCGAAGTGCATATTCTGGGGACACGGGTTCAAACCCTGCTGAGGGTGCTGCTAATAACTCTGGTACTTGATGCAGTATTACGGAATAGAGGTCAAGTACGGTGTTGGTATCCGGCATGGTTGCACTACGCTCCAAAAATAACAAGACAACAAATTTATTACGTAGATGAAGCAAAACTATATATCTATTGAATCTAAATTATACTGAAGAAGGCAACATGCCGAAAACGTTTTATAAATTAATATTTAGTAAGTGTTATAGTTAAGTTTCATCTACATAATGAATATATTTATATACATAGTAGATGTTGAAGATAAGTTATATCAACATAAAAAACTTATATTAGACATAACCTAATCTTTAATAAATTTATAATTGGTCGTCTGACTGTAGCAGTGAGAGCGATGTGCATATTCTAGGGTTCAAATCCTGCTGAGGGTATATTTCCACAAAATTCAGTCCCAATAACTGCTAATAATGAAATGGAGGTCAAGTACGGTGTTGATATTTGGCATGATTGCAATACGCTCTAAAACTAACAATATGTGAGAATCATTAATATTTTAAAATTATGAATGAAATATTATTATAACATGGTTTATTTCATGAAAGTTGAAGCAGTAGGATTTAGAGAAAAAATGTATAAGAAAGAAGTAATATGGTGAATCATTTTTAAAAAGCATCAAAATTATAATTCCATTTGATCAGTTTTAAATTTTTAAATTTTATATTTAGCACTTTGTCAAAAGTGTTGATTGCTTATTAATTTCATATGTAGCGTGAATTAAATATCAAAATTTCGAAATAAACAATATCGGAAGAACATATTCTGTTACGAGCTGCATGTAAAAGTTAATCATCTTGGACGCAGTAAAAGAAAAAGGGATGAGGCGGTTGAATTGAAAACAACGAAAGGTAAACAACGTCTGGCAGCAGCAACGAGTTCATGAAGCATGTTTCGCTAATTTGTTCTATTGGCAAATATTCTATGCGAACAGCGAGCCAATGTGATGAAAATCAGCCAGTGTGATAATTGGGATATTGGTAAAAATAACTTTAAGCAAACTATAAGCAAGATGTTGCAGAATAGAATTAGTTATTATTCGTGGAAGAAAACCTAATGTATAAAACTTTCAATATTTTATTTTTCTCTATTTTCTAATTGGAATCACTTTAGGACAAATTAATGATTCTCACTGAAATCAAATGAATTTAGAATACAAGAACAATGTTTGATTTTAGGTGTATGTTTTTGGTGCTTGGCCATTTCGGAAAAGATGACAAATCTGCTTTATAATCTACGTGACAATTTGCACGTTTTATTGACTGGCTTATTAAAATGTGATTCTGAATCGTATATTCTGTGGCACTTATAGACCTATGTTAAGCTAGACGCCAAAATTCAAAACAAGAACCACATTCGTTCATTGCACGTATTTAATTGGACTTTAATCAGTAATTATTTGTTGATTATTTATTAAATTCAAACAAATTGATTGAAGTGATTAAAAAATCTATATTACAAACTAGTTTCTCTTTCCAATCTAATTATATATTAGAAAGAGTAAGGAATAAAAAGGAAATTATATTATTTTGTTCTAGTTAGTTCTATGAATCATTAGCAATTAAGATACGACATAATGAACTAACAATTATATAGAATTATCCTTCAATTATGATAACAATCTGTAGTGGTTTGGGTAAATATTCTACCTGTAAACTAGATTTTCAAAAACTTAATTAAAAACTAAAAACTATTTTTACAATCCATGCTATGAAATAATTTATCACGAAGATTAATAACCTGTGGCCCGCGGGCCACATTCAAATGCCAACATCATTAAGAAAAAAATGTGCGGGTTTTTTTCCATCAGTTTTATCAATTCATTTCTCACGCTACACCTTCTTCTATTAATCAACATTATCGTATCGAAGAATATTATTATGTCTGAGGTAAAGTAATAGAAGGAAATCCAGCAGCAAAATTATCACTTTAGTAGACTTCATTTGACCTGTGCAATTTGTATGAATCCATCAACTCAGAGAGCACCAAAGTTGTGTCATTGAATTGTTCGTTACACTTCACCTCGTGCGTTGAGCAACTAAAATATTAGAAAATCCTCACCACCACTTCACCGCCACCTACGTGCCTGTGTTCTAATTTGACAACAATCATTACAATAGATAATAAATAATGCATATTATTTTAAAGTTAATCGAATTATGTGCAATAGAATGGTGTGACACTTAAGTGTGACACTTTTAAAGAACTGAGCTCTCTAAGAAAAGATGTAAAACCCAATTGGGTGGCAACAATCTGCAGAATTAGAAAGGCCATAATAATAGCACTAAAAACTTATGATTTTGATTATTATTTTTTATTAATAATTAATTAGAATAAAGCAAGATGCTTGATTTGCAAAGAAACAAAACATAAAAGTGAATATGATCAATTGAAATCTCAATTCAGATAAAATAAAATTGATTTTTTGCAAAAATCATTTGAATACATCCTTACATATTTACGTATTTGATAATACATAAAATTTAATTTGCGACCAATATGAAAATATTTTCAAAAAGTTTGCTGACCAATGACAATATTTTCATTGCAAACTTCTTATTATCCTTGTTAGTTAACTTATGGGGTTCAAAGGAAATGATATAATTTGGAATGTTCAATTTATACTGTTAATGTTGTTTAAGTTGAAAAAAATTAGCCACGCATCCATGCTACTGACTGTAGAATGAAAGCAATTTTCTGCAAAATGTATTACTACATTTTGTTCAAACACTATTCTGACTAGATAAGTGTATTGTTGAGTGTGGTTACGAAGTGTTTAAGATTCATTATGTTGAATAAAACTGTAGCACTATAACACTTAGTTTTAGTCACTTGTTAAAACGTTTTCGGCATGTTGCCTTCTTCAGTATTTACCAAGTGTCAAGATAGTCAAGATAATGAAGAAGGCAATATGCCGAAAACTTTAACAAGTGACTAAAACTAAGTGTTATAGTGAAATTTTATCAACATAATGACTAGATAAAAGCTATCAATTAGATTCTAATCTAATTTTAAAATTTTTCTAATTCTCCTTATTTCTTATCCAATAACTACTACCACGTTATTGATAATGAAAGTCTAGAATTAAATGCAGTTTGTTGGTTATATCAAAATGACAGAAGTCATTACCATTCGTGTTAAGAACATAGTTATCACTGCACAAACAGAACAAGCAAAGCACATACCTAAATGGTTAGTATGCATTCACTAATTTGCGTGCTAAATTTGAGAAAGTCAACGAAGAATTCGGTAATAGTATAACATTAAACATCAACTCTACCAATGAGGAAAAAACAATTTAGACCATTCAAGTGTCTTCATTTGTCTAACACTAGTTATATCATCACCCTGTTTCTAAATTTACCTCGTTTTCACTTACATAGTACAATAAATGAAAAGTATATCTGCTCATGTTGACAAATGAATTTAATACCATTTTCAAACAGAATAAAAACACCCAATGAACATATTCATTCACTCTTCCAAATAATTCTCAAACCGACAACATATACGAATCAACGCATAAGGTTATACAATTTATGCTGATGCAACAAGTCAAAAGGAAAGAAATATCTGTAGAGGATCGAGTCAAAATGAGTTTAATTACAATCGCATACAAGACGTATTAAAATAATTAGTTTTTTTTCTCGAAACCCTCTGTGTTTTATTACAACAATCACGATGCTTACGTATTTCAACAGAAAAACTAGAAAATTTCCAAGTTGAAGAGCGTGTCATGTACGAATTTAAATGTTTTATGTTTAGATTATGTTGAAATGTTGGGTCAATTAACGCGTGGCTGCCGTATATGATTGTAACTCATCGGTCCAACATGGACATGAAATGAGTAAATATTTCCGCTTGTTAGCATTACGGTAACTATTGAAGTTTTGTTGTTGATCTGAAAGTTAAGCAAGATGTCGAATCGAACTATGAGTGTAGTTAAGACGCCAAGACGCAGTTGTGACCCTTTCGGAAAGCAATTATACTGTTTGTCTCCACTGCAGTGCTGAGTTTCAATTAAGCGTAATTATTGCACACTGTGGCACATATTGTGTGACGTTGTTTAGATTTTACAGTGAGATCTAAAGCGGTTATCTGAAGTGAAAATGAAAACTGAAGAACATTTGACAAAGATGGGCAAAACAACAGACAGGCAACAAATTGAAATTTTATCCTTACAACAAAGAAATGTCAGCTGATTTTTAAACTAATGCATACTAAAATTATACGTAGTCCACATTTCACAAGATAATGGGTGACGTTATGTTTCAGCCGTAAAACCTGATGGAAATTTAGAACAGTAAATAATTGTGAACCAAATTATGTAGTTAGAGTTAAATGTATGAGATTGTCATAATCTGTGCTTGCATAAACATTCTAAGTGCTGTAAATTAAATGAGAACATTGTACACACAGCACGCTTCAAGCTGCAAGAGAAGATGTATAATTAATTCCAATGTCACTCAATTGAAATATACAAGTTTAAGCATCATTGCCGTCATTAGCATTATGATTTGTTAGCGAAGTCGGCGGAGATATTGAGCATGGATGAATGATAATCGTATTGAATTAACAACATTCCACCGGCAAGATGGTGTCATTCTCTCTTATTTGCACGCGCATAAGTCAGATTCGGCATCCACAGCTATCGAGATCATTCGCCAACAATGATTTCTAATAAAGAAATGGAAATCTGCAAGTCCGGAGTTGCAGTGATGAACGAAATTTCCGCATGGAAAACGTGATAGTTTTGTTGATGATTGAATTTCCTAGTATTAAGCACAATAAATTTATTCCAGTCCACCAACATTGAAAACAGCGACAACTCCCTCCCGCACCCAGCTCAAACTGCAACTGATGCGCGAGCAAGCAATGCAAGAACAAGAAAGAAAAATCGCACGAGAAAGAGCCGCACGCAGCACGCAACAAAAACCGCAAACAAAACCGCCCACCGCGCAATCTCCCCGTGTGCCACTTCATCAAATTGGGGTTGATGTACCACCCCAAATATTGCAAGTAATCACTCATTAAATGCCACCCTTAACCAACAAAGTAACAAAACTTAGTTTCAAGCCAAACTGAGATCAAACAATCTCTCAGTTCATTACGATTGAGATTCCTAACGTTTACATTCTTATTGCCAGGTGCAAACCAAACTGGAAAATCCAACACGGTATCACGTCATGCAGAAGCAGCGCAACCAAGTCCGCCAATACTTGAACGAATACCAACAGAATGTGTCCCATTCGGATTCCAACATGCTGTCGCAAACCTGCGCGCCGCAAATACAAATCCAACCCGATTACAATTCCGATAGCTTAAGACGGAATTGCTATCAGGGAAATATGCCGTTGACGCCGACGTCCACGACTGCACCGGCTTCTTCGATTGCAGGTGATGTACTGCAAGCAAATAATGTGATCAATACAATAAGCCATGGACTATCGTATGGTGGTAATCAATCGGCTAGTCCTGGCGACGCGCATATACTATCACCGGCGATGAGTTCAGGTGCGACAAGTGCATCAGAGGTGAGTTATTTGAGACTTCTTTTCGACTGGGCTTTTGATTGGATTTGCAGGTTGGCGTTGTCAAGGTAGGTTGCATATAGTAGACTGCTATAAATTGGATTTGATTTGAAGCATTCTTTGAATTTTATTTGTTTAAAAGTGTTTAATTTCAATTACTAATTAGTATTTGTTTGGTTTGTTATACTGTTCTTTCTATGCGGTTGAGTATAGAAATAATTGGAGTACTTGTGGTGTTCTTGTGGTTGCCTACGTTAAACCATCATATTTGAAAACAAATGCAGTACGCTTGAATTCAGCTTCGTTTTTACGACATTTATCAAATTTTACACTCACAATCATGAAATTGGATGATTATGATTAACTACATGATTGCAAAGCAAGCATTAACGGCGCCTGTCGGCGTACCTCATACTCTTATCAACATCCCAGCAAATTGCGCATCGCATTCCAAAAGCACTCAGTACGATGTATCGCCTTGGAGGTCTTAAAGTCGAGGAAACGCCTCCAACGCGCAACAATTTTCATCCGCTCTCAAGGTGTTCACGTGCACACATTGTTCACGTTATGACTTTCGACAGCTTGATTAGCATACTCGCAGCGGCGCAAAATAAAAATATTTGAGTGTGAAGCGAAAACGATAATTGATATAGCAATCGAACACTCGACGAAACTGATTTTATCGCCCACCGTTTCATTCTTTACGCGCGATATGCAGTCGTAATTGGTTAGCGATATTTTGTATCGATACGGTGTACTTTGAATTGGATTTCTTTTATCAAACAAATGCACCTGTTTACAACTAGTTTCATGGATTTTGTGGAAAAAGACGATACACGTTTCGTGTAAATACCATGTTCGATAAAAGCACTCGGGTTATGTTAGTCACCTTGTTTTCATTTGTTTGTTTATTTGCAATCAATTACAAGTGGGTATAAACAAATGCATGCGAAACATGGACGAATTTTCCAGGCGGCTTTCCAGGTTGCGTTATCGTCGAAATATGCAAAATATGGATACAACATGGGGCAACAATAAGCAAATTAGGTTATGTACAAGGTTAGGCTACCAATCAACATTGCTTGTTTCGATTACTTTCGTGTCGCGCGGCGAATACGAGAAATATACACAATAATAATAAATATAGCAAGAATAGAAATGACAGAAGCGGAAAAAATGAGCTATAAACATTCATGTCAAGCATCTGCGCTAATGGCACGGTCACCGCTTGGAATTTGTTTCGTTTATTTTCGGCAAATTGTCAAAATGCGCACGTATCATCTATTATTGCACGGCACGCGAGCTAAAGACACGTAAATTATGCATTGCTAGCTGATATTATTTCACCGTAATCACCCTCCTACAACTTGTGTGACAATGGCGGAGATTTACAATTGCGGTGATCATAAAGTCATCCAATGATTTCGGAGTTTGGGACTTAAACCATGCCATTGTAAACTGACGTGTGTAGCGTACGTGGAACGAACAAACCAAGGGAATTAATTACTGGAAAACAAACAAATTATAGGATTGAAATTTGAACTAAACTGCTACGTGCTCCAGTCATGATTCAGTTTTAAAGAGATAGTTGGGTGCACTGTGGAAGAATACATTGTTCAATAATGCTACCGATCGAAGCAATATTGGACAGGTTACTTGAAAGTTTATTTGAACACAAGATGGCTCACACTTTGTGACAGATTTCCATTAACTAATTATATAGTTTTTTTTGAGTGTCTATTAGTTTATTTGGCTAGTCTTAATTAGTTCAAACTTTGTGTTTCCTATTTATTCTATTGGAACGAATTTTTTACTTTATTTCAGACAGCTTCTTACTGTTTTGTCTGATTAAATATTATTTAAATTTGCAATATTATAGTTCGAATAATAGTTCTATGTTGTCTCTAGAAACTGGCGAAAGAGTAAAAATTCGATCTATTTGCAATCATAAGTTATACTCAAATTAAAGTGTGAAATTGATGATTTTTCTTTTTTGTTTTTTCTCAGCTTGTGCTACTAACTACAATAACATATTTAAAATTTAATGAATTACCTGCGTATATAATCTATTGAATGGCATTTAATTTGCGCTTCCACGTCGCCTAGTTTAGAAGTTATTAATGTTTTTAGTAAGGAGATAGTGGAGCATGACGTATTGGTTGCATACCTTAACAGATTCTTTAAAAACGAAGGAAGTCACATCAATGTAAATTTTTTCAAACAATTGATATTGGAAATTCAGAACTTGCATTATTTTAAAGGAAAATCCAATTACGTTATTTGAACAAATTACGCATTAATTTTTTGTGCTTGTTGTTGACATTGACGTATGTTTGAACGTTTTAACCCGCTTTGCATATCAATTGATTCGATGAAGCTATTTGCATCAATGCAGAATTATTACGAACTTATTAAGACCTTCGTTTAATAATAGATATTCAACGAAAATTAATAAAAAACCCAAACTTTTCTCATAGCAAGTGGCTCTGTAAATTCTAATCTAAATTGATTTAAACTTTTACAAGGTAAATCTCGTATTAAATTACATCTCATGCGAATGCTATATATGTATTTTTTATAGTATGTTTGTTCATGTTGAACACCATAATTTCGCTAATTACTTATCTACTTCAACCCTGTGCATTGATGCAAATCATCTAGCCATAAATTGCATCCAAAGCGAAGCAAATGCATAGCATTAATTGTTGTAGCCAATATTTGTTTACTTAGCCTTGGAATTTGACGTGCGATACTGGGCACATCGTGCCGACCTGCTGTACCTCTACACGCACGATGAAATAATATGTAATTAGGCTCAAGTCAAGTCGAGAATTGCTTTCGATCGGAGAAAAATGCGAATGTTGTAAGGTGGAGCATACAAAGATCTCAACAGATTAAGATGTTAGGTCAAGCTCAACATCATTGTGATTTAATTAATTATTGACAACATGTGAGTTAGAATAATGTTGTTTTTCTTTCAGTATTTTTGATTCCTTCTGCGCATTATGGAAGTTAGTTAGTTTCGCAATTTGCATTTGAGTTTCATTTCTACTACATGCCTTTCAATATGTTCCACTTTGAGTTGCATTTTGTTTCGAGTATTTTTAGCATTTCTTGGCAACAAGGTATTGCGTAATGTGCGATTAAATAATGCGAATTCATTTGCAATTTGGGACAGATTGATGATAATGCGAGCACTTTTCATCTTGGTACATATTTGGGTTTTCGTTTAATAACTTAGAAACTCAATGATATCGCAGTTTCATTCTTTTCATAACTGAAGAAGGCATAATTTGATTGATATAAGTTTGGTGTTTTTTCAACTTCTCCTTCGACTTTAATCACAATATTTTGTTCACCTTTGAAAACAACAAACTACATCCGCATACTCTGCAGTGTTGAAATAAAAGTTTTCACTCGAATGTTGCCGCGGCGTTCAAATTGTCATACTCTGATGCAACATTGCGAATTAAAAAGAAACCAATTGTAATATGTAAACATTATATTGGAAACAATATTCTGCTAGATATTTTTGCATTTATTAATCAATATCAATTATCTCATGTTTAAACTTATAATAAACTCTAAATAATAGTGATGTTTGGCAACACCGGGAAACAAATTACAATCTGGATTCTCAAAGCATAGAGAATTTTCATGGAACTCTTGTAATTCTAATAGGCAACTATATTTCACTCATAATTTATTTTCATTTTACGCCACAAAGTTTAATTAGGCGGTCGACAGTTACGCCAAAGTCAATCGCTTTCGTCATTCCGCGTTATTAATTTCGGCATGCGTTTTTCTTGCCATCAATTGATCGAAACTGGTCCATGTGGTCGGACACGTATTATACATTTGCTTTGACAAGTGGCTTTCTTTTGGCCGCACTAAAATTTGATAATTGGTGAAAGTGCCTTCGACGGTGAAACAAAACACTTGAAGCATATTAACCGAATTAACCAACTTACACAGCATTACTAATCTATAACTCACAATATTATTTCATTCAATAGTGGGCAGATTATATTTTTAGCTGCGCTAATTAATTCCTAGCGGCGTGAATAAGATGAATCGTTGACATTATAAGAACAATATAATTTATCACTTTGTGCAGATAGACGCACAAAGCACAATGTGTGCTTAAAAATGAAAACTAGGTGTACAAATAAAGCAGCATACGCACCGGTTATATTTTTATCTCCAGCATCCTGGCCTAGCAAATAAATTCACAACTTTTATGGCGAGTATTATTAATAATTGAGTCAACTTTGCGCGACGCCAACGTGATAATTTCCTACTTACATTTTTCTCTCTTGCTTACTAGTTCCGCATAATTTGTGTGCATTGCAATTAGATTCTTCAAGTTCAGATCAAATTCAATTACATGATTAAAAACTTACTATTCAACTACAACTAATTCCATATTATGCAAATCAACTGATTAGAGCTCGTAGCAGTTCAATTGGCCAATGCGTAGAAAACATAAAATAAATAGAACATAATCTCTATCTCAGATGATTTTGATGGATTTCCGTGCAATCAAATTGTGTTTTGAGAGAGCCGTTCCACTCTAATCAACGGAATTTGCGCAGTTTTTTATATCCAACAAATACTGAACGTTTCAAAATGGATTTAGTTACCAACTGCCTTAAAATAACTAGAAGCGTCACTAGAGGATCCATCAGTGTTTATTTAGTCTATTAAGCTGCAAAAGATTAGCTTTTAACTACTATGTAAAACATTAACTTTAAACATCTTTGTTATTTCTTGTTTTTTATAATTCTATCGTAATAGATTTCACTTTATAATCGCTTAGTCTTGCCTGTTGTGTTGGTACAATTGTTTAGGTTGGCATTATTGACTGACAGCTGCTTTCTCAACCAGACTTCGGGATAATGACGTTGCCGGTTATTTAAATCGGCTCTGGCTACTATAGATTGTGATGAAAATGCTAGAAATTTTTTAAAAGGTGTTCATTAAAATCAATAAATGAAGTTGTAACCGATTCAAGTCAAGCTACCATTTTGAAATTTTTTGAAATTTATAAACTATGTGAATTAGATGAATCAGCATTTATTACACTAATCCCCAACTCGCATTTATCCTGTTTGCGTATCCAGTAAGACTTACTCATAGTAAACATGCAGCAGGTGTAAATTAGTGCATCATCTCAGCGCAATCGTAAATAATGTGCTACATTGTCGACACTCGACGCGCAATCAAGGTGTTCGTTTACACGTCGCTCGTGTGCTCGAGTGCAACTTTTTTTCCTCGTCAAGTTTGCTTAACTTACTTTTGGAAGCTTTTACATCATTACGACGCAGTGTTTGTCATCTTTCCGTACATACGCCTGATGAGATGCGTTTACCAGGCGTTCACAGTTTTCAAGTATCACTTCGCTTAGGTTCAGGTACCACACATTATCACTTATCACTGAGATGTCGTGATTAGAATTGCGCTGCTTACGAAACGATGTAGGGTTGATAATATATTCTGCTACGTATATTTAGTAGCCTTTTTGGTATATAATAAACTTGTAGATCTTCGAAAAAAATAAAAGAATGTAGACTGTCTACAATAGATTTAATGTTGGAAATACAGAGGGCGCTTACCGAATTTTAGGTTGTTAAGTTTAAAAGCCGATTTTTATCGTTAGAATTGTTTATTTAATATAAAATTAATTTATTTTAATGTGCCATTAATTGGTTTTGGTAATTACAACTTTTTTAAAATTATTGAATTTTTATTTATAAAATTCTAGTATCTAATCTGCGCCCTCTACTGGTGCGTATTCAAATTGTATTATGGGAGCTCATTTGCGATATTATGTCATTTGTTTTTTTAAAATAACTTCTTCAACAAGAAAATTTTCAAATTCCAATGTACGTAATTGTCAAGATAAATGCAATGAATGCTTTTCCACTCGAGCTCTCAGAATGAACTGCGACAATGCGGGATGATTATTGTCATGTAAACAATGAATTTATCAATCAAGACGTGATTCAGCTACTGATAAATGAGTACAAGCATCATGGAAGCATCGGGGC
Source organism: Diploeciton nevermanni (assembly GCA_027575565.1). Classification (NCBI taxonomy): domain Eukaryota; kingdom Metazoa; phylum Arthropoda; class Insecta; order Coleoptera; family Staphylinidae; genus Diploeciton; species Diploeciton nevermanni. The sequence continues at coordinate 49,497 of JAODIE010019963.1, forward strand.
ACCACATTATCGTGCATTATCTCATTTTGCCTCTTTAGTAATATTTGCTTGACGTTCAAGTGCACGCTGTGATTTTCCAATGAGCGCACGCAATGTTTCACTAATTAGCATGCTATGACAAAGTAGATGCAGCGACCGAGATTTATTCTGCAATGCGCAATCATTGTCAATGCGGTTCCAATTAATAAATTTTTGGATTATTGGAACGATGAACTGAAACAACGCGCTGTTTTTCCTTATTTGCTGCTAACAATTATTTTAATTGACGCGAGTAATTCATGATTAATGCTTGGCAGTAGAAACTGCACCGACTGCGGTGAGAATATTGACAAATCAAATCTGTCGTCTTACGTAAATTGTTCGTTCGCTTGTAATTGTCACTTGACGCAACGGCAAGCGTCTAATAAGAAAACTTAGCGAGTGCCACGTGTTAATCATTCGATTGGGGCCAATTGTCGCTTTTCGTTTCGATCTAATTAAATACATTTCAAACCACATTATGTTATAATTTATAAATTGCGAATTGAATGGAACAATCAAAAATTGTTAATTGCCACCTAAACGGTGCTTAAAACGGCAATCGAATTATACGGCTGGCGACGTGATCATTGATTGCATTGATTGCAGCTTGACAATGTGTGCCGAATGCGAATTAATAACAATAAATCGCGCGAGTAGAAAGTAGCTCTTGGCTCTGGGCGAGGACCCACACATCGTCTGCAGGCGAAGGCAAGTGTCGCAATATTGAAGGCACATAAAGATGCAAATTTTTCTTTGCGTAATAGTGAATATCGTGTGCATCATGTTCACACGATTTACTCTCATAAAATTTAGAAAAACTATAAATTCTCCAGATATGACATGTGCATAAATGAGGCGCCATCTAGTGACGCGGAATAAACTCATATATATTTGAAATTTTAGATTGTTAATATCATTACTAGATAGATTGGTTGTGATTAGATTAAATTGTTACGTAAATTGTCAATGAATATGAGTTTGCAGTTACACTGCAATGTGATGGATGATTATAAAATGTCAATTTTGCTTGTGAAACGGTAAAGAAATTGACACAAAATTTGATTCAGAACTTATACAACATTGCAATATATGTAACCAATCATACAAAATTCAAAACTTCCAACAATTCCCTAAAACAATTGTAAACTGAAGAGAAAAGATTGGAATTTTGAAATGAAACCTTAATAATAATAATAGTTAATAATCCATTAATTAAATTGTATCAAAATTATTCAATTTAATTCTAATGCTACATCTTTGCGATATCGATTTCAAATTTCACTCTGAAAAATCCTCAACATGAAAATATCCAATTCAAACATTGTGTATTAAAGTGCTCATCATAATTGTTACAACAAACACCTCAAACGTCAAGTATCTCACTTCAAGCTCACCCAAATTATGTTAGCATGTTAGCAAATTACTAGGCATGCTGAACAGATCAAGTAGTCTACGAGCAACTAATGAATCAATGTGACAACTGACGACGTGGCACCGTGCACTTGTAAATTGAAGATGCTCGCAGCCAGTTGTAAATTGTAACATTCGTACGAGGCGGCCGCGTAGGGAAAGAAATGTGTCAGAATGCGACGGGCGGCGGCGTGCGTTATTGACACTGTTTGAACAATATTAGAAGCATGTAAGAAGGATGGAGGCCGTTGGAGCGCAAAGAAGGCGCGCGCATTGACATAGTATTTATTTTATTAGCGGCATTAGGTCGTGCATTACGCCGAGATCGCAGTTCTCATGCTGTGGTTATAGAACAAATGTGAACCACACAATCATTACGTTGGGTGTACAGCTGGAGAATGATCTACTGGTAGAGCACACAATTTACTTAGCATGAGAAAAATACCCAAGACTGGAATCGATACAGTAAGTTGTCAAGTGCAAGAATGTTTGTTCTTCACTATTTGCAAAAATGATAATCAACACTTTAACTGACCTAGATATTGATTTTGACGTTTACTTTGGATTTACACTTGCATGGGTTTTAACAAAGGATATGTCATGTAAACAGTGCTTATTTTAGTAAATATGTTTTTAGAGTATTGTTGAATGTGGTTACGAAGTGTTTAAGATTCATTATGTTGATGAAATTTCATTATAACACTTAGTTTTAGTTACTTGGTTTTCGAACCATCCCCACTCAATCGTACCAATCCACAAACTACATTAAAACAAAGAAAATTTCAACATGCAGGCAACATGCCGAATACATTTTAACAAGTGATTAAAAGTGATTAAATAGTGAAATTTTATCAATATATATATTTATTATAGTTTTACAGTAATATATGCAACCAATCAAGCAAACCAAGTGCGATAAAATTGGGCTCTAAATATAATGAAACATTTCAACAATGAAACACTAATCGTATACTAATTAATTCTATGAATTCCAATTCAAATTTGATCCTGTACAACGTTTAAACATTAATTGCAATCTTAATAATCACATAGTTCTAAGAAAAGTTTCTATAAAAATTGCATTACAATTGTGAATTAAATATGCGCAATGAATTAACATCACGAAATGACAATTTTGTTTACGAATATAATGTTCATTATAGCAATAAACATTCAAATTTGGCAAATAATTCAGAAATGATGAGGAAACAAATACAACAATTTAGGATGTTATTTATATATCTGATGAATATTAATTAAGAAATATTGTGCATGATTTCAGCATCAATTCCTTTACTCAGATAACAACAAGACTTGACAACAATAATTTCATGGTCCCGCTGTATAGCTCAGTCAGCATGTCGCCTGACTAGCAGTAACAGCGAGGTGCATGGGGACACGGGTTAAATCCTGCTTGGGGTCTATTCGATATCATATATGCTCCCACAAAATTCAAGCCTAATAACTAACTGTCCTGGTAGTTGGTGCAGTGTGATGGAATGGAAGTCAAGTACGGTGTCGGTAGTCGGCATGGTTGCCTTCATTCCGAGTTCCCTGTGAGGTTCTGCAAATGGCAACGGCACAAAATTTGATGAGTTGATATTCAACTATTTAAAGTAGGTCCAAAAGAACACACTTTAGAATTGTGTAGACTGTGTTTTTATCATCGATGCTTATCCAATGTTTATAATTTGTTATGTGGATAAAACTTACTAAATATTTATTAAGGTAACGTTCTCGGCTTGTTGGCTTCTTTGGTATAAGTTTATTTTGTACTTTGTTGTTGATTGAAAAGGTTGGGTGGGAGGGTCGGCTGTTTTTTTTTTGTACGATGGGTATTTTATCGTTTATGTTTCCAATTTGATGAAGGTGTGCATCCTGTAATGTATGCAACCAATCATACATGCTCGAACCTAGTGTTCTAGTTGAAAATGCATTCAAAGCAAATAAATAACAATTGAACAATGCCCAATAAAGCCTTAATTACCCAATTCAGCAGTTACTGCCGTCATAGGAATTATTCGAAACGATCGTGAATGCAAGGGTTCATATCCACCGAAATATGAATCGATTCAATACGATTTGGAACAATTTGGATCCAACACTGTTGTGTATTTGACTTTGCTTGTTTGCACCCAAGTATCACTCCCGACACGCTGAAACGCAAACGCAGCAATCAACAGCACACGACGTGGTGGAGTTACTTTCGTCACTCGTCAGCCGCACGTCGCGCGCATCTGGTCGGCGCTGTTGTTACTTGGTTGTACTTAACTGAACATTGCGTGCCGCCGCCACATTACCGAGCATTGTAAATAAACTCAAGTGCAGGGATACCTAAGAAACACAGCGGCACGAAGCGTAAAACAAGTGAGCAACGTGTAATGTCGCTGAAATTCAAGATGCAAGAGATTTAAACTCCGCCGCCAGCGGAAGGGACGAAATAAATTATTATTGGTGCTATTCAGCGGACTGCTAAACATTGTGATGGTTTATTTAACTCTTTAAATTACGTTTTTATTGAAACAAGTGCGCTTGAGAATTGCTCAATTTGAGAGACACTTTTTGCGATCGCCACCGATTGTTGTTCAAATTACCACGATGCCTGTGTATAATATTATCACTCGAAGACGTAAGGTAACAATAACATAGTGTTAATATTACCTAGTTTAGTGGCTTAGTTGGATCGCTTTTAAATCAAAAGTTATTTTCCTTCTGACACAAAACTAAAAAACCAACTGATTTTGTTGATTGTTGAGTTTGATGAAACAAGAATTGTTATTTCAGGTGACAACAGGTATAGGTAGGTAGTGCAAGTTGTTAGCAGCGGCTTTTTATTAGTGTATTATATTAAATTCGCTGGCACTACAATATATTAGTAACCGTGTTCCGAGTGTAATTTTGTTCTCTCTGATACTGCGTTTATCTGAATATCGAGAAAAATAAACAGGGCAATTATTATTTAGAATTGATGTTGCATCTTTTGTAAAATTTTAGTTTCAAAAATTGTTGAAAAATGGTTTATTAGCTTTACATTGTAAAATGAAAAAGAAAATTAATAAAAAGACTGATTTGGAAAACGCTTTTATTTTCGAAACTTGGCAAATATATATTTGTCAAATGTATGCAACCAGCTCTACTTTAAATTGAGTACTATCTCTGAATTTTTTAGATAAAGCGATTTTCGCAATAAACACAAATTACTTTGAAACTTAGTATACTTCTATATGTCTGATATAGATAAACAAAATCAGATTGAAGTTATCAATAATTCAATAACAAGAGAAAATCGACGTATTTGCAACTGGTTATTTTTCTAATATCACAATAAATGCATTATTTTCCTCCAAATCTAACAATAACTTTAATTAAACTATGCATCTGATACATTTGCAATTAAGAACGCAGAAGATATCATCATATTATAACAATGTTGCAACTATATTCTTAAGAATTAATGAAAATATAATTCATCTATCTTGAAAACTTCTGAAAGATGATTTAGGCAATGTATGCAACTTGTAATTATCACTGGTAGCGAACTCTAACATTGGTGCAAGTTATTTAAAACTTGCAATAATTTCAGATATTTTATATACAACTGAAAATTGCAATTATTCTTATCACAATTCTTTAAATCTATCTAGATATCTAATGATACATGAGTTAAACTTAGTTCGACAAAACAAACCGCCTTGAGTCATGCGCAATTAATCAATACTAAATTGCATTGCGTCAATAAACAACTATTAGCAATAATATTAATTGGGTTGTAATTGTTTCGCCTTAAAATGCTATCTTAAGTAGTAAATACTAAAACAGACCTAATAAGTTTTTTAATGATTTAACCAATTTACTTTATTTCTATACACAGATAAACTTGAATGTATGCCAATTAAGTGATTTGTTGAAAGTGTTAAAGGTTATCTGCACGAAATTTGTTTCGAATTTATCACAAACTTATCTAGTTTAAATTTTAATTCAATATGATTTATTCGTTAGTTCAATAAAATAGTAAAATAATAACACTACATTGCATGGTGAGTGTAAGGCTACTGTTGTTTGCTGGATTGCATAACATCCAGGCGCTAAAAACGGTTTCACCTTGCGTAGCTAGTGCGGTAATGCTACTAGTTAATGTTACAATAATCGCAATTTTGATCGGTGGTGCTTAACCAACTCTTGTTTATTTCTTGCCAATTCAATTTTAAATTTTGATTTTGTTTCTAGAGGCGATTTTTGCTATCTGAACCAAATTTGGGTTGTGACTTTACAGAATGTGTCATAACTTTCGTAAATATAATTAGAGTTGTTTGAAAATTGTGACAATAATTTGTTAGTTCATACTGAAGAAATGTATAAAACTTTAATTTGCATATCTTGAGTGGTGCCAAAGTTGTAAGGTATTAATGTTTATTTTTTGGGAAAATGCAGATGTCTATATTACACAAAAGTTTATTTGACAAAGTTTGAGTTCCCCAAGACGATACTACTTTTCTTATTATTTACTACTTAATTTATTTTTATTTTATTGAGTGCAAGTGCAAGTTTGCACAC
>JAODIE010019963.1:55581-87302 GCA_027575565.1 Diploeciton nevermanni
ACAATTTTACGACGCTCATGTGGAAAATATGTTGCACATGAAAAGCTCGGCCTTAATCATGATTGCTCATGGAATTAACGAGAATTCACGCCGTTCATGGCCAAGTGCGTATTATCGATTGGTGGCGAGACAGGCATCAACTAAAATGCGTCAAGAATTCGGGTATAATTAAAGGGTTGACTGCGAGTTACGTTACACGTTAATTAGTAGCTAGTTGTATTGTCTACAAGCGACATTTTGGAGGAATTAATAGGACAATGAAAATTTAACTTCAAACTACGATGATTTCTGCTAGATTATTAAGCATGTAGGCAACTTTCTATACGCTATAGGAATATCAGACCATTTTGTCAACTTATAGCATGATATTTGAATTGTAATTTATTACCTACTGTAATTTATTGAAATTTATTAATTTTTTAGAGTGGTGTATTTATTGGTTGTTAATTTCACACAAAATCTATATTTCTGCATTTTGTGTTTTTTCTTCGCTGTTTTATTGGCAATGAACAGCAATATTTAATTGAGAACATATTTACTTTCATGTAAAACTATGCAATTTACCATATTTTTCATTGAATCTGTATCAAGTGACAAAATATTAGGTATTTGCATAGTTCTAATTGTAATTGCCGAAGTTATGGGATATTCCATAAAGTTACGACGGAAATTTAAATCGGTTATCTATTATTTTCTACAATTTTATTAGAAAAATGCAATGAAACCACACATAGGTATATTGGCTATAAATAAATTTCTAATAGTTTTTTCATGATTTTACTCGAGGTTTAAGTGACAAAACTCAAAACCGGCTTTTAGGTTTAGTTATTTATCGAAAGTAGCTTCAATAGATCTTGTATTTTGATATTTCATGCAACCAATTTCACTCATTCAGCAATCCCAATGCACCTTTTCACAACTTACTACAGTAGTAAACTGCCATAAACCAGTTTTATCCGAGCTGGAAATCTCAATGGACGATGTCAATCGAGCGCTCTCGCATTGCCACACGCAATGTACATACGGGTACTTTGATTGCGCGCATGTGAGACGAGCGATTATGGAATCTCATCAAGTGTTGTTGCAATGCGCACCGAGTTGATAATCGCCGCCGCCGCCGATGGTTGAGCAATGCGTGTGCTCGATATAATTAAGGTGCCATTGCCTTCACCAGCCGAACTACGGTTAATTATTATCGCTTAATTTCGAGTAAACGTTAATATCAAGTACATCATTGGAATTAAAATCAAATAAAAATGACGCAAAATGCATTAGTGCAATTGTGTAATTGTTTTCCTATAGACCTTCAAGGTGAACCTTTGAATTTATCATTTTTCAATTATATGTGGCTATTGCAATCTCCTACTATTTTATAATGTGCAAATATTTTTGCTTTACTATTTCAAATCTAAGAAAATAGTTTGCGTCCTCGTGCATTAATTTGTTGTTAAATTACTTCCAACCAATACACTTGAAGAATCCTTCAAGAACATAATATTTCAATAGAAGTTGCAAATTTTTTTTTATTATTCTAAAGCAGAAATAAATTGCTTCGAATTTCAATCTTGCAATGAGTTTTCCACTGCAGCAAGTTAATTAACTCAGCATGTATCAATATTTACAAGCAAACATCAGAATTGATAAATACGAGCAGGCTATAGGGTCAAATTGGAATTATTTCGGAGTCGATCAATTAATTTAATTTCATGACAATAGTGCATAAATTACAAATGTAGATTGATAGCAAGTAAATTTACTTACGTGACTCTAACACGTTGCTGATTAGAGAAGTGGAGAATTAGTAGCTAATATATTTACTAAATTGTCGAATGATTGTAAATCTTATAAATCGCTGCAAATTACATATAATGATGGCGAGACATGACAACTCCCAAATACGTAGTTTGAGTAGTTTGAGGCGGTTAGACAGTGCATTTGCTTCCTTGTCGCTTGATAGGATAAAGGTGGCATAAATCAACTGCATTATTGCTTTATCCGTCGTTTTGTACTTTATTGTGCCGTTTGGATAGTCGAGTTTGACGAGCATGAGTCGTAAATGTCATTTGTCGCAATTGTACATACTTAGTATGGGTTTAACTTTGGAATTTTACCAAAAGAGGAGATTAATTTGCCTTGAACAAAGTACATAGATAATTGTAAGAAATTGATAAATTAAGCAGATTACATACGAGTAGTGATGTATGCAACCAAGATGACCAGTAGGCGGCGCGAATGGCACACATGTTCAAGAAGAACTAAACAACTAGTGAACAATTCATGATGATATCTGTATTCTGAAATGAGATAGAGGAAGTAAATTAAATAGTGAATCTACATCTGCTCTTCATTGTGTAAATATTTGCTTTAGTATGTGTTAAATTTATTAAAAGATTTTGGTTGGTGTGGTGGCAAATTTCAGATTTTTTATAAAAAGTTAACATTTGTGGAAATTCTCGTTAGATTTATGGATATTATAATATTTATTAAGTTAACTTGTTTCATCACGCCAAGAAAATTAATTAACTTCTCTTGAAAATTTATATAAAACAAAACAAATAATAATAAAAAAAACAATTTCTATTTTCTACCTTGTCTAGTTGCCAGAACTATCATGACTACAACGTTTACAACAGCAACAAATATCCAATAAACAACTCCTTAAACTTGTTATTTTTATTTTTAAATTGCTATTGATTTTTCCAACTCGCATTTCTCGTGGTAACGAGTATTGTTACTGTCGGTTTGTTACAAATCCTCAATAGCATACAGTTGCTTGTTTTCTGATTGTTGCTAATTGCTGTTCGCAAATCTGCGATGTTAACGTTTTAAATTTGCATTTATATTTCTACTGCACTGTGTCTGGAGTAGGGCGTCGGACAGAACCGGAAATTGGCGATACGACTCGATGTGCAATACCTTTGCAATGAATAAATAAAACTGGAAGATAATCTCATTTCTGGTTTTATTTGTAAAATCAAAATTAGAAATTGGTGGAAATGAAAATATTAGAACGATTATTGGAGGAAGTAAACCAGTATTAGTAATATATGCAACTAAGATAGCAACACATGATATTAACTCGGTACGAAGTAAAACCATATAGGCAACTAAATTTACAAGAGGCAATAGTAAACTAAAAACATAATTTATTTTGTATTATATAAAATATAATAATAATAAAAATATTACACCGCTGTAATTCTAAAGAGATCCTTCAAAAAGGTAATGAATGCACTCCGACAAAAATAGTAATTACAATGCTTGTACTGATATAACTAACAAATGAACAAAACGATGGATTTGATTTGTTAGTAATAAATCAAGTAAGGAAATGTCAAATATCAGAATGTTCCATAGGAATGTTTACACGATTTGAACCGAAGGAATGTTTGAACATTTTAGAATTTACAAAAGAATTCGGTGGCCATTTTTAATGCGCCCTGCACACACATTTTGCGTATTATTGAAAACAAATACAGAAAAACCTATATTAAAATAACATTAATGCCAAAGAAAATGGTGCATCTTTCAATTTATTCACGATTTAAAAGTCAATGCGCTTCTTGTCCTTGGATATTGTTGGATTGAAGTTCGGTTGTATTTGGGAGATTTTTGATAAATTTTGAAATTTTTCATCCGTCAATTTCGTTCTGCATTTTGATTTTATTAAATCCATTTTAAAATTTTTATTCGCACCTATTTAGGTGCTTGAGGAAAACAGAAATCGTTATGGTAAATCAATATCAAGATAATTTTCTTTTAATTTATTAAACATTCGTTGATATATTTTCAACACATCCAACTACTGCACATGCAGACAAAGTAATATCTTCGTCAGTTAAATTCGAAAAATGTTTTGAGCAATGCTGAACTTTGTTCCTGTGCTTGTAATAATTATCGTATTCACTTTTGTGTTTTGTGTGGCGACGCAAGTTAAATTCTTTGAATGTGCTGATTAGAACACAGGGACACAGGTGGCTCAGAGGCGACGGTAACACGTAAATAACTAACTACTTTTGCACTTTTCTAAGATTTTAGATGTTCAGGGTGGAGTGTAACTGCACAAGTCAAGTGAAGTCTAATAAAGTGTTGATATTACTGCTGTGTCTCCTTTTATTGTTTTGCCAAGGTAAAACATTGACAATTTATATGCCGGACACATGAAAGTAATATTTTTCGATAAGATAAACTAAATGATTTCAATGTTGATTAATAGAACAATAGATCTTTGTGCTCTAAGCTGCAGGGCTAGAAATCTTTCAACAAAACAAATAACATGTAACCTAAGCCGGATATTTTGCCACGAATCATGGCACGTTCACGCTTTAAGTTTTTTTTTTTTTTTTTTTTATATAATTGAATTATGTTAGTGCTTTGGGGGCCGCACGAAAAGTTGTAAACGACCGCGATTTATCGAATGAAGTATCCTTCAGTTCTTGAGACCAACCGTTGGCTTTCTGAAAATATACAAGTTCATCAATCACATGAATGAATGGTACCAAATTACAGGTCATCATTGTGAGAAATATGTCGCATTTTTAATGAAAACCCATAGCTATCACTGTAAAGTGACAGCATGACATAACAAACCCGCAAGCGGTATAAAAACAACTATTGCACACATGACAGGTATGCAACTTATCAAACCGAATTACACCAACACATAAACCAACCTAACCTCGGCTTGCAGTCATGGATTTCCGGTAGAGGGCTGTTATGTGATCAGTTGCGTATGAAAAAATGAAATTACCAAGGTCACGTTAATAAATTGCCCGAATTGTTCCGACTCAATCAGAGGTAGATAATTGTTCACTTTAATACATTGTTGGATGCATTAGTCTAATTGCAGTTTGTCTGCATTTAATTCAGGTCTCAATTACGATTTATGAGTGCCAAGATTCAAGGTGTTGTGAATGTGTTGTAATCTGCTAATTAATCTTATGTAATGCGTGCCTGGGACTGCTGACGGCTGACGTCTATGGGCAAGATGCTTTTGTCGTGTCACGGATTGCTGTAACCTTGTCGTATCATAATTTTCGTGCGGTTATAAAACACATAATCGCCGGATTGCGATTGAGCATGTTAATCGATTCAATTATCATAGTGTACGCTTATTATGGCTGGCTTAGGAGCAGCTTAGAGGTATTGCTGGTATGAAATCCCTCTTTGAGCACAAGTTGGTGCAATAAAACGTTGCGTTAAGCTGGTTTAAAACTACAATACATTCATTCTCTTCTTTTCTCATCAAAGTATTTGTAAGATATAACTACGTTATGAATTCTACATTTGAAATAGCCACAATAACATTGTTTTCCTCAAATTTATGCTTCGGATAAAAAATGAGTACATTCGGAGTATTAAGTTAGAATTGAATTAACACTTTGTCTACCGCACGATTATTATTGGCTTGTCACCGGACATTCTCATTGTTAGTTCTTATGATTTGTCTACTCTGTTCCTTTACTATCCTGAAATTGCGAACAAATACATGCGTAAATATATACAAATTTTTGCAAAGCATTTGCTTTGCAAGCTTTGAAGTGGTAATCTCCAAGTTTTCTTCAGGAGACGCGTCACTAACGTTGTGTTCTCGGCAGTATGCCATATCGGATTGAGATGGCAATTAACAGCAATCGAACAATCATAATTTTCTAAGAAAACGGGTTTTTCAAAATTTTTGAATTGTCGATCGTTTTTTTTTTTTTTTTTAATTTCGATTTTAGTGTTTGGCCGAATTTGGGTCGCAATTTGATATATTGTCTCATAACTTATGTAATTATTGTTAGATCATTTAGCTGTTTTCAACAACAATTCGTAAATAAATACCGAAGAAATGTGTGAAAACGTGATTTGTTTATCTTTAGTATGAATTTGTGAAAAAGTCCAGACGTTGATATGAACGCATATTCCGATCAAATATACAATTGGAATGAAATGAAAGTATGTTTACTAGATTAAGTATGAGTTGCCCTATACGACACTACTTTCCTAATAATCTTGGCGCATTTAGTTCTGGAGATGGAATTTTTTTAGTCAAAAAGTTAGTTTAGTATAATTTTTGCGACTGTAACAGTTCTGAGTGTCTGAATAAGAATGTAGCAAGCCGAAAACATTTTATAAATCAATAATAACGACTGTACATTGATCAGGTTTAAGTATAATTTAATAAAATTGACTTCTACTATATAGTGCATTTAAACAAGTATTAGTTGTTAATGTTTTTATTTCTTTCTATCGGAATACTACAACTTTTATTAGCAATAAATAAATTTTACATATTTTAAATGCGCCTACTTGATTTAATAATAATCTACTTTTTTTTGTTTACGTCTAATTGATTAACATACTAATCCGAACTCATTCATAAAATCTCCATTCTTTTTTATTTACTTTTATTCACTGATCGCAATTACGTAAACCATTTCGACGAAAGCAATCAAAGAGGAATGCCGCCTGGCAGAGATTTGAACTTAGCATATCACTCGAGTTTTTTGTACGTAAAAGTGAATTAAATTAGTCCGCATTATTCAATAATGCCGCTAGATATGCAAATGGTTTTGCTGTATGACAACACGTCCTGATTGCCTGTTATTATGACTCTTTTTTGCTGCTGACAAACAGTAACGAGCCACTGTCAAACTGATTTCAACCGGTTTAACTCTTTATTTGCTTGTTGATTTTCATGTGGAGTTGGCACTTGATAGTTGTTATGGTTTTTGTTGTGCTATTATAGCTGTACATTATTTAGAAAGAATACTTTTTGCATATGTAATGACAATTGCAATTTCATTGATTATGTTCACTTTTTTGAAGACATTACATTAACAACTCGCAGATTTGATTTGTTGCAAAAAAAAACATTGAGGAAATATTAAATTAGTGCATATCTCTAACGCAAAAAGATGTAATGTTTAATAGTTTCTGCGTAATCTATCTTCAAATTGATGATTTACAAATGGCGAGAGTTGATGTAATATAGCAACGTCCAATTAAAATGGTGATAACTCTTGAACAATGCCAGATATTTGCATTCTGAAAAAATATTCAGGATGCTGATTGAATACACTTTCAGTAGAGCACATTGCAAAGGGCATAATTGTATACGAATAAGCGAGAATAAATATAAATTTTGTTGATGCATTGATTATTTCGGTGCATTTACTTTATTTCGATAGAAAATAATATTATGTTATATTTAAAACTGGTCAATGTCTACTATCAATGATCTATTAAAGAACATCTTCTTATTTGACGGCTCTGCATACAGCTCATAAACTTTGAATAAAAAAGTTGATAATTCTTGAATAACAAAAGACATTTTCAATTCTAAATAAGTTTATACAAAATACTGATACTAAATTATGGATGCAATGGCAAAACTGAATTTAGAAGTAGGCGAACGAGGAGCAACTCTTCAAGAACCGCTAATTTCACACATTCGAAAACTTCTACCCGATTAAGGAAACCATATTATTATTATTGTGGCTTTTCCAATCCTGCGGATTATCGCCACCCAATTGTGTTTTAGATCCTTTACTAGGGGGATCAGCCCTTTAAAGTGCCCTGTCGTCTCTCACCTACTCGGCCGGGAAAATTGAACTCGGTTCTCCTAGGTGAGAAGCAAGCGCCATACTTGACACTCCATTCTTACCATTAATCATATTATTATAAGTATTATTGTTTTTATTTTATTTTGTTGATATTTTCATATAATTATTGTTTTTCTATGACTGAAGGACAGTTAGTTGATGGCCTTGTAAATGTATGATTGTATTGCGCATTTGTATATGTTCAAAGTATATTCTTATTATTATTATTACTGATACTCTTAACAATAACCTGCCAAAATTCAGTGAGCTTCAACTCGATTTTATCCAAGCAGATATTTTATTCAATTCAAGCAATACATTTGTACATTCCTAGACCTGCCTAGACTGATAACAGTACATGTTTAAATAAAAACCAGATAGGAAATGCCATCGAAAACTATTCACAATGGCATTGATGAGAAAACCTCAAATTTGTCGGCATACAAAGCATTGCATCAAGTCATTACTACGATGAAATCGCAATCGCAATACATCATCGACAATGGAATCGACAGGTTCCATTTGTTTCGAGCAGCACTTGGTCAATTATATTCGTTCGGCACTTGTATATCCTAGGAGCATAATTATGTCGCGCAATTATGTATATGGATGATGATGAGCAGTGTGTTCCTGTGCGATAAGAAAAATTCTGATCGCTAGCGACGTCGCAAACTGCGACGAGACCTTGAGCCCCGGGAAATCGCGATAATTTCCAGTGCGCGCACCAACACGCAACAAGCAGTATGTCGGTGGAACGGTGAAATAATGCAAATTTGCCGTGAGATTATAATTTTTGCCGGTCTTGTATACAGGTTGGGCTAATCGTGTGCGGCAATCGTTCGTTTTCATTAATATCGACACCGTGAAAAGTGATAATTTGGTTTAATTAACGGCAAAACTATTGGAAAACATATATCTTGAATCGTTATTAACTTTTTTATTATTGCTTGTAAATATTAAAATTGTTAAATTTATTGAAGCAATCCAAAGCCTTAAAATTTTGCAGCGAGATAAAAATAGTTTGTTTTATTGCAAAGATAGCAAGAACTTCCATTCAAATTAGTACTTCTGGGGATTGATATTATGCAAGGATAAAGTATGTTAAAATGGTTTTTTTATTGCAAAGGAAAAAGTGGACAATGCTTGATTGTTACTATGCAATTAACGTACCAAGTCATAATTTGCTAGTGGTAGCCATATCGAGATTATTTGCAACTTTCAGTAAAATAGAAGATGGTGAACATCAGAAGATGATGGAGTTTTGCAAGAAGATGCAGAAGGTAGTTATAATACAGAATAATGATAATAGTTTATAATATATCGACATTTACCTTAAATTATGTTAAATCTGCCAAAACATTCTTGATTCGCTTGGTTAGAAAACTACCTTTTTTCTGCACCATTTTGTCTTTTTGTATCATCAAGTGAGAGTCGAACTATTTAGAACTGTTACAATCGCAAAAATGACTAAAAATCGAGTTTCAATTTCCAATCTCCAAAACTAAATCCGTCAAGAAAATTGGAATACTAGTGTGGTATTAAGCAACTTATACTTAATCTAGTGAACATACTTTCGTTTTATTTCAAATGTATATTTGTTATTCGAAATATGCGTTCAAATGGTCTTTTTGCACTTTTTCACAAATTCTCACTTTGAGAACTTATAACTTCGAACCTATTAAACCTAAACAAATCACGTTTTTACACATTTCTTCGGTATTTATTTACTACGAATTGTTGTTGAAAACAGCTAAATGATCTAACAATAATTACATAAGTTATGAGACAATATATCAAATCGCAACCAAAATTCGGCAAAGCACTAAAATTGAAATAAAAAAAACAAAAAAAAAACGATAGGTCATGGGAAAATTTTGAAAAACCTGTTTTCTTAGAAAATTGTGATTGATCGATTGCAGTTAATGTCATCTTAATCGGAAATTTGCTGTTCCACAGTGTTATAAACGAAAAATGTGAGGATGTTTCAAGCAATACTGTTTGGTTTGTTTGGTTTTAGTGTCTCCTTCTGTAGCATTTCTAAGACAAAAAATTGACAATTTATAATACTTCTTCAATATGATAAATTTAACATAACACCAAATTTCTTCAATGGTGATTAATAGACTCTTGTGCCCCAAGGTGAAAGAACAAAGCAAACAATAATTTGTCGGCAGTAACGGCACGCTCACGTTATAAGTTTGTTGTTTTTTTTTCTTAAATTAGCTTGGTGTTTTGGCGAGCCATACAAAAGGTTGTATACTATCAAACTTCGGAACTAAATCAATGACATTAATAGAAGAATAAATGCACATTATTCCAGAGTTTAAACTATTAAATTTCAACTGAAATCAACAAAGATATAATCATTGGATGATGAGTACTAACTCAGCTAGATTATTTATTTGTCAATATTTCATTTCACAGCATTGACGTAAACTGTATCCAGCACGTTAAAATATTCAGGCGACAAACATTTTATACCTAGTACATAATTCATATGTGTACATTATGTACAGCATAGTGTAATTGTCCGCAGTTCGAGTTGGTTTATGATGGATGGAAAGCGAGTTGACGGGCGTTATTATCTGTACATTTTCGACGGCGACACGATTACGCTTAGCGGCACGTCCAACAGACGGCATTGATGATAAAGAGCAGTGTAAATCGTTGCTTGTTGCTAAATTAGCAAGTACCAAGGAGGAATCATGTTAAAAAGGTCGCATTTGCATGTTTTTGGATTGGAGAAATGTTGTAAAAGTAGACATACAATGGTTTTGCACTAATTTCACCATTGTATGTAAATTATTATGAGACATGATTTATTTAAAGCATGAGTAATTAATTGATTAAATATATGAGTAATTTTATAAAGCAATATTGAAAATTATTTCATTCGTCAACAATCAGTATTGATTGGCTTTTATCACACTATCAAATACAATCAAGCTTTAAAATCATTTAAAATTATAAAACACAAACTTCACATCTTTCTTTCATTGTTATTGCCCATTTTCAATTTCGACTATTTTTCGACGATTAAATCAACATACTATTTGATTTAATACTCTCCTTCCCTCCTCCTCAAACTTTTTCATAGGACCCAATCCCGTTAATTAAAGAGTTAATTAACCACGCATCTTTCCATCTTTTGAGCAGTCGACTTATTGGTCTTGTTCATTCTGTCAACGTGAACGAACGTTCCAATTCCTTCTTCTTTCTCTTGACCACCGTACTATTTATAAAATGCAAATATGTGCCTCGTGTTGCATTATGTTTAAACGTGTTTCAGAGTTTAAGATTCAGAAAGTGGACTAAGAAGAATTCAGTTTTTAGTCTGTATTTAAGAATAAACTGTTTAAACCATTTTTGGTTCAATGCTTCTGCAAAATACAACAAGTATTTTTTAACAAAATTGACACAATAATGGAAGACTAATAGACTTTAAATTAGCTATTAGGTTTATTAGTTGCAGTCGTGCCATCGGGTAGAAGAGAGAGAGATGCCACCGAGTGTGGTCTTTGTGTGTATAAATAATTTTCAAATATCATTGATTTGTTCTCATATCTTGTTAGTGTTTTATCTTCCTTAAAATGACGTGGATTGAAATTGATTGAACCATAAATTCAACATGAATTTTCCTATTTTGTACTTGTTGTAATTGCTTTATTCGTATTAATCACCGATTATTGTTATTTCTCTGATAGTAATCATGAATGCCCGCGAAGAGATTAAAAATCACTTTTTGATTGCTCATCATTTACAACGAAATGAAAGCCAGCAAATGTTTCGACATTGAACAAACTATTTCTGTTTAACATTCAACTATGTATATGTTTCGATGTTTATGCCAATGTGACTAATGGTGTATTATATACTTATGTAATGAATAGTTTTGTCCGGAACGGCAAAATGAGCCGAAAAGCATGCACTAAAATTGGGCCGAAAATTCGGTGATACAATCGCGTAATAAGCACATTTTGTCCACAGTCTCCGGTATGCATGCGTGTAATTAACTCAGTCGCAAGTACAACGAGTGCAACAATGCCAACGCCAGTGGATTGGACACAATGCAATGAGGAGGACGTTTGAGGACGCTTGGACTTTTGTCTGGTCATCAAGTTTACCGCTTGGCGCAGCATGCTTGCGAAATGGATGCCAACCATCCAATCTAGATACTTGCTAATGGAAATTACAAGATTGTGCCATGAGTGTTGATAGAGTCACTGGAAAACACGAATCAAATGAAGGGAAAGTCCATTGGAGAAAGGAGAAACCCGGTTTGTTGTAGATAGGCAACTTTATTGCCTTCGTTATTTGGAAAAACAAGTGAAGTGGCATTTTTGAGGAAAATCTTTATCGTAATTGTGGGGAAAACAATATTTTCTGGTTAAAATTAATGATTTTCTATATTATTGACGTTGTAATAATGAAAAACATATAAAAGGAATACAATTTTATTATTGTCATTTGCGGATTTTCACAATTTAATTGCATTTTTAATGTTAGCTTATGCTTAATATAGAAAAATTACTGGTTTTTGCATATTGTCTGGAAAATAACTTATTTATGGTCTGACAACGGCAATGGTATTTGTTGATTAAAGGTTTTAGTAAGGAAAACATTTATCCAAAAGTTAAGCAATCGTTTTAATTTTTTAGCATTAGTTTCACTCATGGAAAAAACACTGCAATCCTTTTATTTCCATTAACTAATTTGTCTTGGACATAAGAAATATGGATTTTCGTATTGTGTGTTATCATAGGCTACCTCCCTAACACCTTATTTCCGACCATTTTCAACTTAAAAATAGTTAACAACCTCATTGAAAGCAACTAGAATAGCTGCAATGATTTGCGCATTTTTTAATCTCTCGTTATTATTACATTCTGCATCAATACAAATCATAAACAATTTCAACATGCGACGCAGTGCTGCCTAACCTTCACAAAAGCCTCTACGACTTTTATCCGGTTCAAACGCTTATGTAATAAGCAATAACCGAATAACATTTTACGTTTCGCCGTTTGCAACATTACTCTCCGTATGTTTACCATCTCATTTACTGCATTTAATTTTAATCTCTGTTCTTTTGATATGCTGTAATGACAGCAATGGCTGGCTGGTTGTTTATCCATGGTGTGCATAATTATGGTTATTAAATTATTCTTTTTCATGAATCAATCCAATGAAATGTTCTTCGGTAATCGTTGTGGTTGGATGCACGCGTGTGATTTTCAATTTGCGTAAGTACTAACTGTGTATGTTTGGTTGCAGGCAGACGAACTGATGGACGACTTGTTCTGTCTGGACAATTCTTTGGCTTCGGACAGTTTTAAGAACTCGGATAATTCCCTAACGAGTGCAGACATCAGCATCAAAAATGAGCCTTTCTCTTACTCCGAAGCTGAGTTACATGCTTTGGCAAAGGATCGACAAAAGAAGGATAATCATAATATGAGTAAGTTGTAATTACAGTATGCAACCTCCTTCACGCTTCACATCTTAAAATTTCTAGTCGAACGACGACGAAGATTTAACATAAACGATCGAATAAAAGAACTGGGTACATTATTACCGAAAAATAATGAATCTTACTACGAGATTGTACGCGATGTGAGGCCCAATAAAGGCACCATTTTGAAATCTTCAGTGGAGTACATCAAGTGTCTCAAGAACGAGGTCCATAGGCTGAAGCAGAATGAACTGCGCCAGAAACAAATTGAGAATATGAATCGAAAACTTCAACAGCGGATACAGGTAGTTTGCGAATGCTTATTGGAAGCATTCATTAACAGTCATTAATTACTTCTTGGTGTTTTAGGAGTTGGAAAGCCAAGCGAAATGCAACGAATTGGCTGACGACTTCAACTGGCACCAAAGCACCGGTTCATCGTCGAACTCATTGTACAAAACCTATCAAAATAGTTTACTCAATCAGGCGACGCAGGATTCAATCATGTCGACGTTGCTGATGCCCGATCCAAGTAGAAGATCAAGTCTTCATGTAAGTATCTCTCATGGGAAACTGTGTTAGACTGTGTCATAATTATTTTCTTTATGTAGTAATAGATTTATTAATATTTTCTCCTTTCTGCAGATGCCAGACATCATTACCGAAGCAACCTTATCCGCAATGGATGAACTAATGGACGACGACGAACCAGGTAATGGCGTCCACAACGATCCAATGCTTGCTTCACCACAAGCCCTGCCTGGCAATGCACTGCTAGCATCCCCATCGCACCCAGTGCATGCTTGCGACCCGCTGCTGCTGGAACCTCGTCTCCCGACGCCCTCCAGCCACATCGACCCTGTAGACGGCGACACGCTGGACATGGACATGATTGCATGATACACACTCGCACAATTGTTACCATGGCTAACAATTGCGCGCGCTGTCATCGCCTCACACACTTCACGTGTCGCCGCCGCCGCCGCCTCCCATCGCACCATGCACCAGCGCGACGGCTAGAAATGGATCCTATTACGTCTTAGTTCTACTTCATTCACTTCTTTCAATTACGTCTAATTCGTTCAAATGCTACAGAGATTTGAACATGCCTTTTCGGCGTTACCTTTTATAACCGAGCGTCGTTTACAAGCTAGTTATTGTTGCAGTAATTAGTTGATTAGTGATATTTGTACGTTGTGAGTTACCAGCGAGTTTGCTTAGTCGGTACATTCACTCATACCTCAGCATTGCAATGATGGAAAACCCAATTTCACCACCAGCAAGTTTATGGACTTGGTACACATATATTTATTGCGCGTTCATGTCATTGCTGACGAGATAGTGTATATTTTTATGCAGAAGAATGCAAGCGCGTTGCTAACAATTGTTATCTGATGTTTTAGGATGATTCAGAATGCGTCTCAGTATTATTCACAAGCAATGTAATTCATCAGTAGTTGAATTAAAGCAAACTGTGACTACCTTTTAGAAAAAAGCGATATATAATATTTGACTTATTATAAAATTGTTTACAATATATTATTAAAACACATCAATGTTTGTGTTTTATTTCCATTTATTTTCATAATTTTCACCCATTTTCACATTCAACTCTCAAATAACTTTCAAAAAATGTTGTCAAACACCTAAAGTTGTTTCTTAGACAACTAATGCTTTCAATTTTATAATAGAAAAATAATACAGCTGTGAAAAGTTCCTAAAACTCCAATCATTTCATTGTCATCGCCTGCGGCAGGTGCCAACTTTTCCCAAACTTTCGCTAAACTCTTAATTTATTGTGCTCATTCTATATCCGCAAACGAGTTTCGGTTGCAACCGTTCGTTGTAAGGGTCACAGTCTACGTGTCTACCTTTAGCTACCTGGTCAACGCCAAGTGGTTAAATTATATGCAAAGAGAAATTAATTCAAACTGGGAGAGAACTATAGGCAACTTCTCATACACTACTATTGATTTTTTACCATTCCATTGAATACGAATCTGTACTCCACTGCAAATGAAGCAAATTTAACGCACATTAGTCCACTTTTTGCATAATATTTCACAACCTTTACAACTGTAACCTTGCCTGGTTTATCGCGTTGCAAAAAAACATGATGTCAAATGTCAGCTTGAACGTTGTATCTAATTTTATCAGTAGTTTATTGAATATTTAGTGAATGCCCTGTACTTATTTATGGCTTTTTAAATTAAATTACATGAAAACATTGTGATAGGAAATTAAGCTTTCAATGAGCGTCTTGGGATTTTTGAATTTCGCGGGTGTTAATAATGGCGCTTTGATGGTTGAGTAGCGTATTATTTTATTTTAATTTATTTCCATTACCAATCGATATTTTAATAACGTATAAATTAATGATAATTTTATTGTATTTGTTTTATAATATTGTTGAAGCTGAAGAATAATGTAAATATGGAAAATTTTGGATTTATCGTGGTACTGTAGTTCGTCGCGCTGGGAGTCGGCGTTGTCGCTGCCGCTGTGTATAAAAGCCAAACACATTCCTCCGCCATCCCATTTCTTATTATAAGAAGACATCGTGTGGTTGTGATACTTTTCATAGTTTCACAACCCACTTTAAAAAAAAGTGAAATAATTATAGAAAAATACCAAAAAAATACAAAAAACCTTAACAAAAACCCCAAAAAAATCGAAAAACTTCCGAAAACGGAATATAATCAATGCTAGCTAACCTTATTTCTGTTTCATATGCTAAGTATTACTGAGCTTATGTTCTAAGCGTTGAACGTGTGTGAAAACAGTGAAGTGGAAAATAACGTAAAGCGAAATGAATTCGGCGGCGCCCAACTACCCCATGGCGTCCCTGTATGTCGGAGATCTGCATTCCGACATCACCGAGGCGTTGTTGTTCGAGAAGTTTTCAGGAGCTGGGCCCGTGCTTTCTATCCGCGTTTGCAGGGATATGATTACGCGTCGCTCTCTCGGCTACGCGTACGTCAACTTCCAGCAGCCTGCTGATGGTGAGTCCTTGAGCATGCGATTGCCTGCAGTAATGTAAAACGTGGCGGATGAGTCATGTGAAAATTTCCAGTTGTATCCGTGGGGTGCACTGCGTATCTAACCTACAAACCACCTGCGCCACGCGCACGCATGCACATCATGTCCGCACTGTTCGCTGAAATATGTTTTTTTTTTCAGCCGAGCGAGCGCTCGACACGATGAACTTCGATTTACTCAAGGGCAGACCCATCCGCATCATGTGGTCGCAGCGTGACCCTTCGTTGCGCAAGTCTGGCGTGGGCAACGTGTTCATCAAGAACTTGGACAAGAGTATTGATAACAAGGCTATGTACGACACGTTTTCGGCTTTTGGCAGCATCCTGAGTTGCAAGGTAGCTCAGGACGAGAATGGCGATTCTAAGGGTTATGGCTTCGTTCATTTCGAGACCGAGGAGTCTGCCAACAAGTCCATTGAGAAAGTCAATGGTATGCTGTTGAATAGCAAGAAAGTCTACGTTGGCCGCTTCATTCCGCGCAAGGAGCGCGAGAAGGAGTTGGGAGAGAAGGCCAAGCTGTTCACAAACGTGTACATCAAGAATTTCGGTGAGGAACTCACCGATGAACAGCTGCGTACGATGTTCGAGAAGTACGGACCCATCACAAGCTATAGGATCATGAGCAAGGATGATGGAAAATCGAAGGGTTTTGGATTCGTTGCCTTTGAGGATCCCGATGCGGCTGAGTCTGCTGTAACCGAACTCAACGGAAAAGAGTTTGTTGAAGGGAAACCCATGTACGTCGGGCGCGCACAGAAGAAAGCCGAACGTCAGATGGAATTGAAGCGTCGTTTTGAGCAGCTCAAGATTGAACGGCTTAATCGATACCAGGGAGTCAACTTGTACGTAAAGAACTTGGATGACACTATCGATGATGAGAGACTTCGCAAGGAATTTGCCTTATTTGGTACCATCACATCTGCAAAGGTAGGTGCAACCTGGGTGTGGAGGCAGGTGTCTTGACCATTGTCTGTTTTAGGTCATGATGGAGGAAGGCCGTAGCAAGGGCTTTGGTTTCGTGTGCTTCTCTTCTCCCGAAGAGGCCACCAAGGCTGTCACTGAGATGAACGGCCGTATTGTTGGCTCCAAGCCTTTGTACGTCGCTCTTGCTCAACGCAAGGAAGACCGCAAGGCTCACTTGACATCGCAGTACATGCAGAGGTTGGCCAATATTCGCATGCACCAGATGGGCACAGCCTACATCCAGCCGAGCAACGCGGCCGGTTATATTGTGCCCACTTTGCACCCACAGCAGCGTTTCTACGGCACTACTCAGATGGCGCCCATCCGCACCACCACGCGCTGGCCAGCCCAAAATCAGGTCCGCCCTGGAGCCCAAGGAGGCACCAACACCTACGCCGGCATGCAGGGTTCTTATCGCCCACAGCCGCGCGCGGCCAATCAATCCGGAGCAATGAGGGGTAATATGAATGTTCCCAGACCTATAACTGGCCAACAGCCTGCTAACTTACAAGCACGACCACTTACAGGCCAAGGCAATGCCGCCGGCTCCATTCGCCCGAGCAACTATAAGTACACCCCGAATATGCGCAATCCCCCACAGGCCGCAGCCTTGCCAGGCAACCCACCAGTTCAGCAGCAAGCCGTACATATTCAGGGCCAGGAGCCACTTACCGCCACAATGCTGGCTGCCGCGCCTGCCCCCGAGCAGAAACAGATGCTGGGCGAGCGCCTCTTCCCGCTGATCTTTAGAATGTACCCAGAGCTGGCTGGTAAGATTACGGGTATGTTGCTCGAGATTGACAACTCCGAGCTGTTGCACATGTTGGAGCACAACGAGTCGCTCAAGTCCAAGGTTGAGGAGGCGGTTGCTGTCTTGCAGGCTCACCAGGCCAAGCAGGCAGCTACGCAGATTAAGAAAGATTAAAGAGATTGCGACATGGAACGACCACGCGTGTTGTGTCATTCATTGATTGGGCGCTCGACGCAAAGCGCAAGAGTGCACCAAAAATTACCTTTCCATACTGTACCTATCGTCACTTTTCACTGCTCGAAGCTGACCAGCTTCAACTAACCGTCTGATTCGTTCTAACGTTCTCTTCCGCATATCAATCATCCCGGCCGGTCCAACGGACAACTTTCCGCTTTCAATGAAATAAAAACACATTAAACACAGTTATTTACGACTGGTAACAAAAAAAAATGAAAAAGTTCTCACATAAAAATAAAAAATCGAAGTCAAATGCACCATCATCGCCGCTTGGCAATCTCGCTGAGTGCGCGGTACGCCTGTAATTGAAGGTATTTCGCTACCGAGTGAAAAATATAAAATAATAAAGAAAAAAAAAACGAAAAACTTAACTTACGGGATATAATAAAGTTTTGATGTTTTATTCGTTCGAGGAGTTCAAGTAAATTTAAAAGCATCTAATTGTTGTAGGGTTAATTTCGAAACAAATGTATCGAGTTTTGATTGTGTTTTTTCACGTAGGATTTTTTTTTGTTCAATTATATCCCAATAAAAAAAATGTAACTGTACGCATCCGTATTGTGCATGAGTGCGTGCCTCAAATACACTTTTGTAAGCAAACGTACCCTCGTACTTGGCTATAAAAATTAATATCAATTATCGCTAATGGTAACTGGAGCAAAATTATTGGGTATAAGGAATAATGCGTTCGTATTCATAAGTTGTAAACATTTGGGTTAAATAAAGGATCAATTCAAATATATAACAATTTTCTGTAAGAATTGGAAAAGTCGCATTCGTTTTATGCAAGCTTTATCAATTAAAGCGGTCGTTCAATGGAAAAATATTAAACTTTTTGTACCCAGTTTCCGGGTGTAGAGCGTCGCGGTTTGTGACTTGAGAATGCACTGCAACCACATCGGTTATAGACCGACATCGCACTTGATTTCCCACCGTTTAACTGTTCGGCAGGATGCAGACTCTCAACTTGTGTCAGTGGAGAAACAAATGAGTGTAAACTATTTGGCGGTGCTAGTGTATTCATTCGGAGTTGGCGACGCTTCTGGTAGCACATAATCAACAATTACAATTTGTGGCAGATTTTCTTTTTCTTAAACTCTCTAAACAATAATCTGCACATTTTCAAGTTAACGGTTCGTGTTCCGTTATTAAAATTTAATATTATTAGACTAAATTTATATTGGATGCAAATAATACCAATACAAACGACCATAATAAACCACAAATCTTTTTTTTTATTTTATTAGTACTTTGAAGGTTTTCTCACTAGTGTCACCTACTTCTTTATAGCCACAACATTTGCATTTCGCGCCTAAATTTAATCAGTGGTCGTTTTTCGAGGGTTACCACCTCAGTTTGTATTAATTTTTCACCCCGCAAGCAACGCACCAAGTAGATATAATCAATAAAATAAATATCAATTGTGTTTACTTCCAACCGCGAATACAATAAACATCATAAAAATGGGTGAAGTCGATGATTGGGAACAAATTCGTGAACAAAATATGAATAATCTGCAGTCCTTTGTAAGTTTATTTGTTAATTTACTAGGACAAGATTACTCACAAGTATATCAAATAATATTTTAGCTTGATGAAGAATTTGCTAAACCAGATATGCAAGATGTTGCCAAGGAAATGGTTAAAGTGCATGCTCAAGGAAGTACACATCGAGCAGTCAGGAAGAAAGCAAGAGATTCAACATTTGTTTTTACTGGTAGTGTTCCACTTGAAAGAAGAAGCTCATCTAGATTGGCCAATAAGAAACCAGAGTATAAATTAGAAGACTTGGATGGGGTTGAAACTGAAGGAGGAGTAAGTTTTTTTTCAATTAATCTATGCAAACAAAAACACTAACCTCAACTTTTTTATAGAATTTACGACATAAACACTATTTGAATGAATCCCTTTCAGTAGAGAACTTGGAACAATTTGTATTTCGTCCAAAGGCTAAACGGAAATTCGGTACACGTCGTGCGATTGTCCCTTATGTGGCAGCTGAAGATGTATCTGAATCATACATTAAGAACATAGCTTGGAGAGTAATCAACAAAGAATACAGTGAACATGGAACATGCTGCCATCAATGCAGACAGAAAACAAAAGACAGCAAGACTTATTGCAGGAGTGGACGGTGTTCAGGCGCACGTGGACAATTCTGTGGGGTATGCCTCAAAAATCGATATGGGGAAGATGCTGATGTTGCATTGAGGGATCCAAAATGGGCTTGTCCACCATGTAGGAATCTCTGCAATTGTTCCATTTGCAGAACAAGACAAGGTAAGATGCCAACGGGAATCCTGACACCGGTTGCGCTAAATCAAGGTTTTAAGAGTGTTGCGGAGTTTTTAAAACATTTACAAACTGGGAAGAATGCTGTGGAGCCAGAGAAAAAACGAAAAATAAAGAAAATTGTTGGGGATTTATTAGGGTTTGATGAAAATGGCAATGCAGTGATGAGTAAAATAGAAGAATAAGACATTTATATAGAATTATTTTATAGATAAATTAGGTAATTGTGATTCTTAAATTATGTAAAGTTAAGTGAATAGTGCACGAATTGTTATAATCTCATTTATTATTGATATTTGCACTTCATGTATAATTTATTATATCTTTATCATAAAATGTTCTATAAACATTTTCCCCTGTTCAATTTTACCGATAATTTGTTCCAGTTTGCTGCTCAAATCCGCCAATTAAGAAATATTTTTCTACAGACGGCCGCGTCGCTTATTCTACATTTCCAGCCCTAATTGAACATCAGTCTGTCAGCTAGTACTCATGGTGCTATTGTACTTAAATCATTTGCCTCAGGTAGTTAGATTGGTCGTACAGCAACAAATGATCGTTTGTCGCTTTCGCTGAATGTTAGTGGAAGTTTGATGCATTATTTCCATGCAAAATCACGCTGATTAGAGTATTAAATCTTGTAAATATATCAAATCTGTGAGATGCGCACGTTCGTGCGACGTACGATATTAAAAGTCGTTTTATCGCTCGCGAAATAACTTCGTATAAATATCTAAGTTAATGTTGATTTGAAGATTTGAACGTTCGCAAAGCTCGATGTCCCCACGCTGGAAATCGAGGCGTGAAAAGGTGTTTTGCTGCGCCAAAACAGCGCTCGCGTGAATTTAAACTACGCATATATTATCTATTTGAAAAATAGCACTCTGTTTTTCTTCACAATGGAACATTAAAATCACAAAATAATCCAAACAGACGTGTCGAAAAGCGTCCTAGCTTACGTCTGCTCTTCGCCAGCAGTCCACATTCAAACATTGGAAGCGCATTACATTTAGAAACTGTCACTGTTTCGCATTGCTTGTGGTGATTGGCACGGTAACGAGTCGAACTCGTTTCAATCGAGACCTACTTACTAAACATGTAAGACAATTCCCTACGACCTCTGGGCGAGGCCCACTTTTTCGGCGATATTCCCCAGCATGGAACCGAGCGACGAATCATTCTTGAACTTGAAGCCGATTGCTTTGTGATAGCAGTTAAGGAACGTTTCGCGGACTTTGAGCAATCGTTTTTTTCGACTGAAACAAATGAGTAACATTGGTTTGTCATCTAAACAAGTACATAAGAATGTGCAATTGTGAATCTGTTATTACAGCAAAAACTACTTACTGGTGACTATCTACTTCGAGATTACAAAAGAATATGTTATCGTCATCTATTAGTGTGTGGCTGGAATTGTTTAGGCTTGAGCTGTCACTACTAAAACAAAATTTACTGCATGATACAATGAAGGAAATGTTCGCGAATTCATTTGAGATAGTTACTTAGCGTTAAGGCCGTTGGAATCGGATGTGTCTGATTCGCGAATTGATCCGGCACCCGTTATCATCTGCCAACTACCCATACTCAGTGAGGAAGCAGATTCATGACGTTGCCGAAAGTGGGTGGACGGCATGCTGACTGGGGATGTCCTCCTCGTAGTGGGTGAACGTGATGCAGAGGAGCTACTTTCATTTGTCATGGAATTCCTAAACACCAAATTCTCTTAAATTAAAGAAAAGTATAAAATACACATCCACTTTGTACCCATTTAAATTCCCATTGCCGTTGCTTCCATTACTAGTTGCATAGATAAGATCCTCGTGCATTCCATTCCAGACCATTGGCATGGTATCCTGACTCATATTACTCAAAGATGAGCACACCGAATTTAAGCTGATGTTGGACCCTCTGATATCACTATCCAACAGTAGTGAATCCAACAGAATGTCTGAATCCGTCCGGATAACAACATTCCTCTCCTTTTCCTTCTTTCTCCCGGTGTCTTTCAGACTAAACTCCTCTCCTGTTAGCTTCTTAAGCACATTGAAACAAAAGAAGAAGATCTCTTCTCCTTTACCAAGACGGTCTGGTAAATGATGGCCAAATAGCATCCAGTCATACGCTATCGTCAAATACAAAATTTGCTGCGCGTCCAAATTCTGATGAATTAAACCATCTGCCCACAAACTCAGTCGGATTAGAGACACAAAAAGTGGTGTCCTATCCCATCCACTGATACAGTGGATGAGTAAACCTGACTTTCCTTCCTGGATGTGCTTCAAGAGGAGTTTCATATAGTTCTGGGTGATTTTGACTAGGTCCCACGTCTTGTACTCCGTCCAATCGATGTTGAGCTGGCTAGCGATTGTTGCCGAGTCGTTGGGGATGGTAATTAATGCGTCGACATATGCTTGACCCCAGTCGAAAACTAGGCCTTCAGCGTTGTAGTTATTATCGCGATAGTCTTTGAAGAACTCGCAACCTGGATATGGCAGTGATATCAGTGAAAAGTCGGAGTAACGGTTTTCCTTGTCAACTTTCTCGGAAGATGTTACACTAAAACATACAACTATAATATTAAACCATCCCTCAAAAATAACTCGATGACTTACTTTACACCAAATTTAACTTTTTTATTCTCCACCATGAAGTCGGCGATCGTCCCAACATTCAGCGCTTTCAGTAATTTAATATCCGAACTCCGCACTCGTCCAAACAACTGCCAGTCAGAGGCGCTTTTCGGAGCTTTCAAGCCTTCGTCGTCGTCAATTCCATAGTCCGGATTGAACACATAATCATAGGTGAATCTGGTGTACATCTCAGCACCACCTGCAAGTGTTGCTGAACGACACACATATTTTCCTTTGTAAATAATCACAGGTACTGGAAAGCGACCGCGACATCTCGCACGCCGTCCTTTCTGTATATAACTCAGTAGAGTGTTCTCATCATTGAGGACATTCTCATAGATGGTATTGGTGATTCGCTGATGGCTAGAATTTGAGCTGCCTGGCATGTTAATACCCATATTCTGATTGATTTCATGCTCCAGGATGACCAGTTGACTAGGATAGTGCGAGCTGAGCTCTCCCATCGAGTTTTTGATTGTGAGTAGGGTGTAGTCAGTGCGGAAAAGAGCGACGCACTTTTGCATAGCCTCATTTGCCTGTGGGAAAACAATTGTAATATAAATCGTATTCATCTGTTTTCGGGCTGAATTAATATTTTGTTGGTGTCACTCACAAACTGATCAGCTCCATTTGGACTATAAATCGTCTTGGAAAAGTAGACCAACAGGTCCTGAATATCCGTGAGCGCGACCACGTTCATGAGCACTTTGTTTTCGGCCATCACACGGCCTGTTGCGCCCGAACGCGTGCAAGAACGACGCAACTTTCGCGATCCACTACGTTTCAGAAAAACGCACTATATAATACCTCGCAATCGCGTCGCGGCAATTTGCGGCGTAGATTCTCACCGCATTTTGGACGCTGGCGACCTGCTGTGCGCCGTCAGCAGCACATGGCCTGCTTCGCCGCAGCGAAATTTGCAAACTTTTTCGCGATCGGACGCGAGCGTAATGCCGCGTGCGGCTTGATAACGACGCTGTCAGTTCAGCGCGTCGCGAGTGGCTTGCTGCGCGTCGTTGTTAACTTTTGCGAGCGTGCCCATCACGTCGCGAATATGCTGCGAGTGCCAGCGGCATTGGAAACTGCACTTGGTTGCGTTGCCAAACACTCGAAATCTGCTGCAGTTTTGTACAGTTTCACACGTTTTCCCGGCCTATGCAGTCGTCACGCGTCCCGCAGGGTCGCTCCTACCGCAAATAGTGGCACGTTTGCTGGTGCTTGTTTGAGGTTAACAACAAGCGGCTTGCTGCGCATGCACTGATACGCATACTCGTTATCTAAACCAAATAAATATTTACTATTTGTTTTCCGTCATCAACAAATTTTAGAAGATAATAATTAAATAATGCGGTCTTCAAAATTAATCATTTCCATCGACAAAGTTAAGCATTCTTACTTAAGAACAAATATATCAAAAACAGCCAAGAACTTAATTTATATCTTGACTATAAATTATGCATCTTCCTTTACGAGTTAATGATATTTATCGAGCGTAATCATTAAAAGATTTTCTTTACTTAACAAAGCATTTTCTTTTTTCTAATGACTGCGTTACGCATGCGCACAAGCAAATAACCACCACGCTCGGTAATGTAAACAACAAGAGAGACAGGTTGTTGGTGTTTGCGTGTAAATCGTGTTATTCGTGGTCTTTTCTCGATTAGCGTTGGTGATGTGACG
The DNA here is from genome assembly GCA_027575565.1 of Diploeciton nevermanni. Classification (NCBI taxonomy): domain Eukaryota; kingdom Metazoa; phylum Arthropoda; class Insecta; order Coleoptera; family Staphylinidae; genus Diploeciton; species Diploeciton nevermanni. The sequence goes on from JAODIE010019963.1 coordinate 80,213, forward strand.
CATACCTGTCCGTAGTTCATTAAGCAATTTTTATTTTGTTTGTTTTGCGTCATAAATAGTGCCTCAAATGAATTAAATAATAGTTGGTAAGTTTCTTTGACTAAAATTGAAAACATAATACCTGGCTTGCATTAATACTACAAATGAAAATTCTAACCTGCCAGCGTTTATTTCTTGTATGCCACTCCCATTATTACTAATATTTCTCGTATAGACGAGGATTAGTCATTACATTCAAGTTGGATTATGCTGGATACCTTTTAACACAGGTGAAATTTCCATCTTGACTGATTTTAGATAAGTATGAAGTGGTTTCTTATCAGTTTATGTGCCTTAGCAGCACATGCACAAAGGAATTATCCAAATGAAGATGACTACAGAGATAATCACAACTATAATCAACAATTCAATAACTATGATCCCAGATTTGGAAACAGGGATCCATTTAGAGACCCCTTCAGAGATGACTTCAACAGAGGTTATGACTCCAGAGGATATGGGAACAATTTTGAGGATGATTTATATGGATATGGAGGATATGATCCTTACTATGAGATGTTAAGATGTCCACAATATTGGATCAGGTTTAGACAGTCTTGTTATAGATTTATTAAGTCACCATTGAGGCCTTATAATGATGCGGGAAGACTTTGTGAGGTAAATAACACATTTATTTGGATTTTCATTTAGTTTATCTATTGATTACTTAATATTTTTTATTATTTTCTGTGTTTAGACATACAGCCCTGAGCCTGGTGCATCAGATCTTATCTCAATCAATGATCCTGATGAGCATGGATTCATTGTGCATCAACTGGATAGGCTGGATCCACAACATCGTCGGTGGTACGTCGGCGCAAGACAACAATCACCAAACTACTGGTTGAATCCAGATGGTTCTCAGTTGTTGAATATGGAGAATGCTTTCCTTCCGTGGGGTGATTATGATCCTTACAATAAGGATTTCCTTGCTTATAATTTCTCCAAGTCTTTGATGCATTGGGGTTTCCAACCTGTGAGAGGAGATGAACCAATGTTGTTTATTTGCGAAGCGAAAATTGAAGCTATGCAGAAACTTCTACAGGATGACCGTACCTACACCTATGGTTTAGACATCACTGACCCTGAACGTATTCCAAGAGGTCCTTACTTTATCAAACAACCCGTTGATACTACCTTTGATCTGTCCAGAAGAAGAATCTACAATCATGTTACACTAAGCTGTCTTGCTGGGGGATACCCAACACCTTCCTATGAATGGTTCAGGGAGGATTTTGAAAATGACAGGCTGATTGCAAAGAGGATTAACCCACTGGACGATAGTCGCTTTACCATAAGTGGAGGTAATTTGCTTATCGACAGTCCTGAACAAAAGAGAGATCGTGCCACGTATCATTGCCAAGCGAGTAATAAGTTTGGAACACTTATTTCTGAGAGTGTGCAATTGAATTTTGGCTTCATTCTCGAGTTTGTCTTAAAAAGATCACCTGAAACAGGTGATCAGAACTGGGGTAAAGCTATTTATTGTGATCCACCCACTCACTTTCCAAGTGTGAGGTATTATTGGTCAAGGGACTATTTCCCGAATTTTGTTGAGGAAGACAAAAGAGTATTTGTGTCAAACGACGGCGCATTGTACTTCTCTGCGTTGGAAACTATTGACAGAGGGAACTACAGCTGCAGTGTACAAGCTGATTTCTCAGACACCGGTAGGAATGGACCATTCTTTCCATTGAGAGTTAACCCACACTCGAATTATCAACAGTTAAAGTTCCCAAACAATTTTCCGAAAGCATTCCCGGATGCGCCCATTGCTGGTAAGGAAGTTAGACTTGAATGCATGGCGTTTGGATACCCAATTCCCAGCTACAACTGGACCAGAAAAGGGGCACCTCTTCCGAAAGGATCGTACTTTAAAAGTTTCGATCGAGTATTAATAATCCCTAAAGTAACAGTTGAAGATGAAGGAGAGTATGTATGTCGAGTGTATAACGACAGGTCTTCATTGGAAAACAGCGTTGTTCTCAACATTCAAGCTGAGCCCAATTTTACTATACCATTGACTGATAAACATATTGATAGCAGAGGTGAACTTGTCTGGAATTGTGAGGCGTTTGGTATTCCCGATGTAAATTACACTTGGTGGAAGAATGGAAGACAACTTGTGATGGGTTACTTAGAACCAGAAGATCGAGGACGTATTAAAATCCAAGATAATGTCTTAACCATCTCGTACTTGGATGACGAACGCGATCCAGGCATGTATCAGTGTCGAGCTTCCAATGCCTTGAAGACCAGATATTCATCTGCACAGCTTAGAGTGTTGGCGTTTAAGCCGTCGTTTAAGAAACGGCCGCTTGAAGCAGAGACCTATGCAGCTGATCACGGAAATGTTACAATTGTATGCAATCCAGAGGCAGCTCCGAAGCCGAAATTTGTGTGGAAGAAGAATGGACTTGTTATAGGACCAGGTGGACATCGGAAGATTGCTGAGAATGGTAATTTGGCGATTAGTTCAGTGACAAGGGATGATGAAGGTCTTTATACTTGCACTGCAAGTAATGAGTTGGGTGTGGATGAGTCAAGAGGACGTTTGATTGTACTACGAGGGCCCAGAATGGTAGAGCAAGTGAGACCAAGGATTGTTACTTCAGTCGAGAGAAGTTTATCACTCTATTGTCAGGCTGAGACTGAGGAAATGTTGGATATTGCGTATTTATGGACACATAATGGCATTAGGATTCGGGATATTGATGTTAAGAATTCCTACAATAGAATTGTAGGTATTTACTGGTTCAATTGAATTGTTTTTGAAGTTGTATTATTTTTGTCTTCTATAGAGAATGGATGGCGGTTATCTCAGCATAAGTAATACCACTTTTGCTGACGCTGGAGACTACGAATGTATTGTCCGTTCAGCCGTGGGTAAGATCAGCTCCAAATCGAACGTCATTGTTGAAGGTCCTCCGGGTCCACCAGGTGGTCTTCGCGTAATCAACATGCAGAAAACATCTGCTACTCTTCAGTGGACAGATGGTGCTTCGCACGGACGTCCTATCCTCAGTTACACCATCTCAGGACGTACTAATTGGAATGATACCTGGTTCAACATCACTCATGGATTGCACGCTAGGGAAATCGATCGGTACACTGGACGCAAAGAAGCAATGATAGAAAATAGTTTAGTACCTTGGGCTACCTATGAATTCCGAGTAGCAGCCTGGAATGAGTTGGGTATGGGAGTATTTTCTGCTCCATCAGCCAGGCATTATACGAATCCAGATAGACCGTTCATTCATCCACGTAATGTTGGAGGTGGTGGTGGTAAAATTGGTGACTTGACAATTACTTGGGATCCGCTAACAAGAGAAGAACAGAATGGACCTGGCATTCATTATAAGATTTTCTGGAAGAGGAAAGATCATGATCCGGAGTTCCAGAGCTTGTTGTTGAAGGAGTATGGAAATACTGGAATGGCTGTGGTGCACATGTCTACATTGGAGCATTATTACACGCAGTATATTGTTAAGGTTCAATCGCTGAATGATGTTGGTCCTGGGCCTATTAGTCCAGAGCAGATTGTTTATTCAGCAGAGGATATGCCACAAGTTGCTCCGCAATTGGTCGTGGCCACTTCTTACAACTCCACTGCGTTGAGGGTTAGTTGGAATCCGATTGAGCAGACTAGGGAGATGATCAGAGGAAAACTTATAGGACACAGGGTACGTAATACCAAGACAATGTTTGTTTAGAACAATTGGTAATTATTTGATTTGTTTCTAGATTAAGTATTGGCGTAAGGATAACCGAGAAGAAGACGCAGTTTACTATCTTTCACGTACAACAAATCCATATGCTTTGATTGTGGGTCTCATTCCTGATACCTACTATTTTGTCAAGGTGATGGCTTATAATGCGGCTGGGGAAGGTCCTGAGAGTGAAAGATACCTCGAGCGTACATACAGGAAGGCTCCGCAGAAGCCGCCATCTTCTGTTAATGTCTACGGTGTTAATCCGTCTACAATTAGGGTTGTATGGCGTTATGTTCAACCATCACCGGAGGAGGAACCTCTACAAGGATATAAGGTACTATCTTAAGCTATAGTGACTTTGTTTATTTAGCCTTATTAACATGTGCTTTATAGATTCGTATTTGGGAGATTGATCAAGACATGAGTACCGCCAATGACACCATTTTTCCAGTTGGGACCAAACTGGAAGCATATATCAACACACTTTCTCCAGGGAAAACTTATCGTATGCGTGTACTCGCCTACTCAAATGGCGGCGATGGTCGTATGAGCTCACCGGCGCTCACATTCCAAATGGGTGCGTTGTCGAAACCAAATGCTATTAAGTTAATTAATTAGTTTAATTTACACCATAATGTACGCTATAAGAACAATGATTATACAAATGATCTTCATAATCATTACGCTTGACTTCGTCATCAACAACTTACGCTTTGCTCTATTCTTATTGTCTTTCTCGCTGTGGCGATTGCTATATTGTTATGTCAGCTGAATGAAACTAAAGTTACTAATGTTATTGTTTGCTTGCAGGTGCGCCAGAAAGATACAGAAGCGACGCAGTGTCAGTATCCACGTCTCTGTTCACGATTGCCTTAATGTGCTTTATGTTGAAGATGATAATCTGATTATCACATATCCATTCCTCGAGCTTTTTGTAAAAATTAGTATGTAGTGAAACGCGCGCAGTTTATATCGACACTTTTACATTTCTCTTAATTTTACACCGATTTCTAGACGAGTGAAGTAGTTAAATAGTTATTCAAGGAGATGCATGGTAGTCTTATGAACAATGACAAAGGGATTACTTTCAGTACCTGCTGGATGACAAGGTGAAGTTGGAATCTCATATGTAGTAATTTACATATTTTAAGTGACTTTTTATACCACTTTAATGTTGTAATGTTTAATGTATTGTGCGAAGTGTTATCATTTGTGCAAACTTGATTTTTGTATGCATTTTTTTTTATTTGAAAAGCATGTACTATTCCGTCCAAGATGCAAGATATTATTTTTGTTGGTAGCATATTTTTACAAATATTGAATGTAATATCATGAACAAGAAATCTTTTTGTAACTTACGAATGTGCATTGAATCAAAATATGTCTTCAAAGTTAGTCAACATATATTTACTCTAAAAACTCTGATCTGTGAGGAAGTTTAAAATTCTGAGACTTAAAGTTCTTATCGCGACCTTGGGGACGAAATTGACGAAAATGTGTATAAATTTTAATTGAAGTAATTGAGTTTGATTTACTGTTATTATTTCGAGCAAACAGATTTAGAAAGTGGATTTCTAATTTTTGCAAAAGTATATTTGCAATGTTGATGTTCCACCAAATGATTTGGGGTGTTTAAAGTTTGCAAGTTAAACAGAGAGAAAAATAAAATTCTCATGTACGTGGAACGCTTAAATAGGTGGCCTCCTCTTCATTACGAATAACAAAATAGTTTTCAATAGCTGAATATGATTTTGTGTGGATTTCCTTAGTTTTAATGATTTCTCTGAATCTATTTACCACTGGGTTTTAACCGCCTTTTTCTTGAGAAGCCTCCGGTTTTTTTAGCTTTTTCGTATTATTTTTCAGATTTTTCTATGTTTTCTGTATACATTCACTGTACATCTGCATAGGATCAAAAATTTTTCAAAGGCTTTAGCTCACAAATATAACGAAGGAGCTTGATTACAACGTTAACAAACGGACTCGCTGGCTGCTCGGGCTATCTGCGACTGCAAACAGATAGCGTTGATGGGCAGCTCGACTAAACTGGGGCGCTGCTCTCTCTTGGATTGCAGGCAATTCCAAAGGCACCAGTCTAGGACAGGATAGCATTCACGAGGTTTTCACACAGATCGCATTGAGAGGATACACGAGCGTTCAGGACTTCGTGAATCAATGCAAGTCGTGTTTGGAAACGGTGGGGGCGGCAGGACCTGACTATCGCCGTCTGGGTTGAGTCAGGTGGAGACTTTGCGACTCAATCGGACTGATTGTAGGACTAAGAATGTTTTTAGCTAGCTATGCGTTTCCTTATATAGTCAGAAAAGGCGTCTCTAAACGGAGATAAGATAAACTTAACATGGCACATGCAACATGATTCATTTTTCTAGAAAAGCGCATCAATATAGCTTATTCTAATTATTATGCTGAAAAACTGCACTATAACACTTACTTTTTGTTTTTAGGTAAAACGTTTTCGGCATGATGCCTTCTTCAGTATCGTCAGTATCAGACCTTACTACCTGTTCTCGTCCGATCACCGAATAAACAAAGTCACCCTCGTAGGGTACAGACGTGCGTGAATGATTTTTAGTAAGTGTTAAATTTTATCCACTTAATGGAGTACTTTAATTTGTTTCAATCAACCACCAGACAATAATCTCTTAATGCCTAAATTTATTACAAACTCACATTTGTTAGATATGATTCAGCAAGGTAGACCATTTGTCTGTTGTCATGAGTAAGGAGAACTCGTACAACTATGGATGTGATGAGACGGCTATGGGAGTTTATTATAATAATAATGTGTGCTAACATATATTGCGCATGGTTGCACTGATAGCATCAGCCGTGTGGAGCATGTAGACTAAAGTGTGTGCCGCTCGGAGGCGGCAGGGTGGTTTAGACGAGCTATTGGAGCTCTTTGGTAGCCACAGAATCTAACACATTTATATATAGCATGTAAGTATCTCTTTTATTCGCTAAAATACAATTAATCTCCTTCCGCCTAATAACACACTCACATGCAGGTATTAACCTAAAGACAATACTAACAGTATTAAAATCAGACAATAAACATTCAAATTTGAAAACATAAAGTGCAATAGCCAAAACTCTGTAATGAGCACATCCAATCATACTTCCATACAATTCTTAAACTCTACGGCTAATCTCCTACCCTGAAAATATCGGTCTCCGACAAAACAAATAGCCGTTCATTCTTGCTCAACTCGTTCAATCAACAAAAATTCCTATAAACAAGTGTAGTCGACTTTTGAGGCTGATTGCGGTAGTGGACGAGAGAGGGCGTGGGTAGCAACGGAGTGATGAGTGGAGTG